>BQNB010006712.1:77209-91233 GCA_026074375.1 Tanacetum coccineum | reverse complement strand
AATGTGGGAATGGCCTATGTGGGAATGACCTCTGCTGTGAGAGGGCTCTCTCGAATCTGTCCGGCCTGGCCCCGAGTATGTATCACTAAGTCGCTCATGAACGCTCTTCCTTCGATGGCTCAGGCGGCTAAACATGTTATTGTCATCGCGTCTTTCACGACCCCGTGTCCTAGACCTCTCAGGGTGGAACCTCGCGGGCGAATTTTCCGCCCTTGAGTTTAAGGAGTTATCCCTTTCTCTTCGGGTTCTCTTGGAATTTTCTCCAAAATTTAGTCCGGTTTGGACTTCTTTTCGCTTGTCACGTCGTGCCTTTTCCATGATGATTGGCAGAATGTCTTCGTAGTGCTCTTTGCAGAAGTCCTGGATGTTCACTCTGGGTGCGACATCCGGCGCTTTTTCTATATTTGTAGTTTTTGTGATGGTGGTCACAATGGGAGTTGCGTTAGCCATCATGCTCATTCTAACGAGAGTAATTCCTAGTATCGGGTTCACGGATGGCGCCAACTTGTTGATACAAAAGTTTGGTTGGGACTAGCTTGATCCGAATAGGCGGCTATTCGGATGTTTTTTAAAAATACTCTCAGAAACTCATAAGGTGCGAACAGAATAACAAATACTCTCAGACCGTCTTAAAGTTTTTTTAAAAACCATCACGTTGTGTTAAAAATCCAACAGATACACGGTTAAACTAAAAAAGAAACCCCGAAACAAACCCGTCCGTCGGGCGGGTTACGTAACTAGTACATATATATATATAATAATATAATATATATATATATATATATCTTAGTATATATAATATATATATATAAATTATTAAATATAAATTTAAATATATTATATATAACCGTGGTTTTACAACCTTCGACCGATATGAAGAACACTATATGCCCCTCCATAGTTACTTAGTTTTTGTGTTTGTGTAAAGTGAAGGTCTAAAGGATGACTACAACAAATATGTTATTTGCTAACTTCCGTTATATTATTCACGCTTGCAAACATGTAAACTTGTTTATAAGATTTTGATTATCACACTTACATACTATGGTGCCAAAACATACTTTCTTTAATCTCACTTGTACATAAACTGATTTGCTAGAAATTTAACCATGAAGTCTTTGTACTTCCATCACCCGTTTATACATTTCCAAATACTACGAAAAGGTATATCTTGCAATATTCTTTTTGTAGAAATCAGAAGGAATAACGAAAACATATTTATAAGATTCACCTATAATATTACAATACATTTGCATTAAAAGAAATGATATAAGAAACCTAACTAGTAAACCTAAACAAACGGGTCGGGCCTATAGGCCTTATTAGCTAACATCTCCCTCTAACTCATAATGCTGCAACAATGAACATTGGTAGTTTGTCAAACACAAAATAAATTAAAACGAGTGTGAACTCAGTGCTAGATAGAGTCTCAATCCGATGCAATCCAAAATGTAACAATGCGAAATTAGGTCTGGAACAAATAGACCAGGTCGATGCCAAACCAAAATCAATTTCAAAATCAAAGCAACACAAATACGGAGATGAATCTGAGCAGATTGCATTGCAGACATATTCAGTAGATCCGATAGAGGTAGACGAAGAGTAGATTCAGGTGGACATATGCAAACAGACATATTCACGCAGGCAGATCCGAACAATTGTAGACGAAGAGTAGATTCAGGATATAACAGATTCTTCCCACGCAGATGCAGACATAACAAAGCAGTATCAAATGCACGACCAGATGCAAAACTAGACAATATCAGACGAAACCGGACGAAACCAAAACATGTTCTTGCCGAGATGCTACACATAACTAGTCAAGTCATCAGATTAATTTAGACTCAAATATCACCATCATCAATGCAAAACTATATTTAGCCTACAATAAACCTTTTATAAACCAAACAAATGAGAGAAAACCGGTTGATGAAATTCTCTCCCATAACCGATATAGATATCGAAACTAATCACAAATTCAAACTTCAATATCACGAACCACCAATGATCAAAACTCAAAAAGTTACAAACTATCCCATATACGAAGACAAAATTATTCATCAAGCTAAAATAAGAGCAAACCTTAACAAATACTGTAAGAAATACAACAAAATACTAGAGCCACCATTAGAATAACACATGAAAGTAATACCATTCATCAATTATATGTGAAACCATTTGATTTGTTAGCAAAATGCCTATAAAAATCAATGACAAGTTTTGTAAAAAATTTGATGAAACCTTCCTGGGAACCTTTTAACTCTATCTTTTCTTGTTTTACTCTCATTCGGTACGAAACTTTTATTTCATAAAATAATTAGTTTTGTAGCTTTGGAACTTTTTAACTCTATATTTTCTTGTTTTCCAGTAATATGGTACGGAAATGTTTTCAAAAAAGAAAGACTAAATGTATTTTAAGACTAGCAACAATTCAAATCCATTTAAAGCCTTTTCGCAATGGATTTGATTGGTGGCTGGTACTAAATTTCATTTTTATCTAAACTAACCCTTTCTGATATCGTAATACATATATACTCACTTTTTGTTACAACATTCATCAATGTGGGATTCTTTGCTCTTCCATAGTATGATTTAAGTAGTTGGTTTTTGTTTTTGTGTAAAATGAGGTATCACTACAGCAGATGTGTTTTTTGCATTTCCAAATACTTGGAAAAAGGTATATCTTGATTCTTGCAATATTCTTTTAAGATCCGGAATTTATCTACGGGTACTGTACATAAAATTTTCTCCAATCCAATCCAACACATCACTATTGTGTAACCGGAACAGATTCTACATAAGCGATGTATGTACGAAGTAGTGATACAGACTAGATTGAGACATGAAACTAACTGTCAGTTACCACCATAGTGAATCTTTCAATCACGATGTTGTTGGCCAAAAATATGTTGACATTGTCCCGACCATATATCGAGACAAGTGGCAGATTGCCAATCCTCTTATGGTAGTTAGCATTCCGTTAAATACCACGCTCATTTCGTTGCAATTCTAGACGTGCCCACAATCTGTTGGTCCCGTTATAAACATGGTGAAATTACAACCTACTTACCCTCCAAACTATCCTTATTAACCTCACCCAAGACTTGCAAATTATATTTTTGGGATGGTGAACGGGACACATGTTGAAAACTTTACCTTGGGATACTTAGATGAGATTTCCGTATCTTTAAATGACCAAACTTTTAAATTCCGTCTATTGTATGTAGTGGGTGACTATTTTGCCTCTATGTTTTTTAACCAGCCTGTTAACCGTGATAGGTAAATTGGTCATTACATGTGGGCAAAATACATACAATAGTCAGAATTCAAATGTTTAATGATTTAATAGAAAAAAAATAATTGACTACACAACATTATAAAAAGTGGTAAGTTAGATACATTTCCAAGCAATTTGTCCTTTTTGTTTTTGTCACTACAACAAACAAATGTGTTACAGTATTTGCTAGCTTCTTTTATATTGATTCACCTTCACACTTGCAAACATGTTGTAAAGTTAATAAGCATATAAGAGCGGACTAGGATTGTCACCACTTACATACTCATGTGTGCCAAACATAACTGACTAAAATAGTACAAAAGTCTTCTTAGTAGAATCATGTGAAGTGTGTCAAACTGTTTGCTGAAAGTTAAACATGGAGTGTCTTTGTCTCTACGCTCTGTATGCACAATTCTTCAAGATAAATGATGTAGAGCTGTAGTCTTGTCTGTTTCTTCTCCAAATGAGCCTAAGTCACGTGTATTTCCTCCAAATGCCAACTACGTGCTAAAAACATGAAAACAAACGATTAAGCACATAATATAGGTATATTTTCATGATTTAGGGGCACTACAAAAAAAAGGGCTTTTAGTGACACAATTTTTAATGACACACAAGAAAAAGTGTAAGTGAAAGTACATGTTTACTTACACATTTCAAAAAAGTGTAAGCAAAAGTCTAGTTTCACCCACACTTTTTAAAAAGTGTAAGAAAAAGTCTTCTTTTTACCCACACTTTTTAAAAAGTGTAAGAAAAAGTCTAAGTTTTACCAACACTTTTTAAGAAGTGTAAGCAAAAGTCTAGTTTTACCCACACTTTTTAAAAAGTGTAAGAAAAAGTCTAAGTTTTACCAACACTTTTTGAGAAGTGTAAGCAAAAGTTTAATTTTTACCCACATTTTTAAAAAAGTGTTAGCAAAAGTCTAATTTATACACACACTTTACAAAGAGTGTGAGTAAAATTGTAGTTTTACTCACACTTTTTGAAAAGTGTAAGTAATAGTCTTAATTTTGCCCACACATTTTTAAGAGTGAGTGAAAGTTTAACTTGTATCTAAATCTAATCGCGGTCCAAAAACCGATTTGGTCTAAAACACGGGACCGCAGGCCGGAAGAAAACCGATTTCGTCCAAAATACGGGACCGATGTCCGTGTTTTCGGGTTGGACCGGCCCGGTTCGGTTCGTCGGACCGACCCGGCCTGGTCCAACAAAGCATAAGACCGAATCAGGCTGGATCGAACCGAAGACTGAATATGAGAAAAATAAATAAATAAACGGGTCAATAAGTTTAATAGATATTTATAAAAAAAGTAAACGGGTCAGGTCGACCCGGCGCATTAAATACAACCGGATCGACCCGGGCATTAAAGACAACCCGAGTATATACACGCCCGTGCCTTTTAATAAGTATAAAGTTTAATAAATATTTAAAAAAAAGTAAACGGGTCGAGTCGGGTCAACCTGACGCATTAAATGCAACTGAGTCGGTCCGGGCATTAAATGCAAGCCGAGCAACCCGAGTTCTGCCTTTTAATAAATATAATAATAATAATATTTATGTAAAATCTGTCGTAAAACTATCAATAATTTAAATCCATTTTAGAATATATTTAATAAGTGAATAAAAAACTAAAAACTAAATAAATTAACTTTTTAACAAAATGTAGTAGAATGTATGGTCAAAGAGCGACCCGATATTGACTCTCATTTTCACATCCGGTTGTAAAAAACTTTATTACTCCCCTTTTCATAAAAACACTTTCCCCTTTTCAACCTATTTTCCCCAAATCGTCACTCTCACACTCACTAAATCCCGGAACAAGATCGTCACCCAATTCGTTAGGGTTTAATCGAAGCTCACTTTAGATTTAATCGAAGCTCACTGTAGATCGTCACTCAATTCGGTAGATTTTTATTTTAATTTTGTCTAATTTTAATTTTAATTAATAATGATGAAATTAGTTATTAATTGTTGTCGATTTGATTTTAATTGTTATTTTTAGGTTTTAATTGACGAAATTAGTTTCTAATCTGTTAATGCGATGTTGAGATTAGGTTGATGTGATTTTGATTTTACGACGAAAGTCGTTCTAGGCAGTTTTGATTGATGAATTCAGTTTCAATTGGTTGATTTTAGGTTAATAGTATGAGATTAGTTATTATTTGATGTATATATAACTGTTATGATAATTGACAGGTATAGTTAAATCATGATGTTTCAATTTGTTTTTTAGTTGACGTGAATGTGATATTAGTTATTATTGGCGATACATATAGATAATGTTAGTTTGTGCTTGATTCGGATTATAACTGTTGTATATTATTTTGTATGTGGTTTTCATATTGTATTGTTGTTTTTAATTTGCTCAAACGTCTCCTATGAATATAAATTGTAGCAACATTTATAGGTATAGATTGTGCGTAGAACGATAAATATGTTAGTTGATGTGATGCACATTGAAAAGAATTTATGCGATAACATCACCGGTACTTCGTTGGGTGTTTTAGATTGTAGTAAGATTTAATGAAGTGACTAAGAGGTTGTCTTTGATTCGGTCAACACCTTGCTTGTTTGATAACAATAAATAGTCCGCTGACTTATTCCCTATTGTTATGTATGATTTTACACGGGATTGGATGCAAAACCATTCACTACACTATATCCCTTCTTAATCTGTTGATTCTAGAATTTATATTGTTTGATACAGCCTTTTAGTTCATAAAAAAATTGTCATGGTTGCCATCCACGTTAATCTAACCAATTTGTCATGTTACTTTTAGTTATGTTACTAACCGCTTTTGGTATATTTGAGCAGAATGGGAAAAAGAATAAGCATATTGTACAGAAGAACTTGTAAAGCTAGTTGAATCCACAAATCAGGGCCAAGACACCTCATGTGAGCCAAGTCATGCACTTATTGACAATGTTCCACATCAAGGTATTTTACAACCATTTTGAATTACATTAGTTATGCATACGATGTTTGATATTTAGAATCTTTATGATGATTAGATAAGCTTTACAAGAATGGTTTTGTTATGAAACACGAAGTATTTGACGAAAACAAGAAAGTCGGCTTACATGGATAATAAAAGTAGACCACCTTATGTTAGCCTCTCTTTTTCAATATACTAGGTGTGCATAAAAGTTCAGATATGTAACGAACACGAAAGAGATAAAAATGCTTGTACATCTTTATTGTTTATACTGTGTATTCTTGCTGTTACAGTTTGACACTGATACGACTCTGCTCCTGGTGTTTGTTGCAATAATTTAGTGCAGTGATTGTATCACCTATTACTCAGTAAAAATTTAGTAACTGCATATCAATTTGGAAATAGAAAACTATGCTGAATGATCTAAATTAGTATGAGTTCTTTCTCTTCAGCTATGTTGCACCAGAGTACGCATGCACATGCATGCTAACTGATAAGAGTAATGTATATAGCTTTGGAATAATTATCATGGAACTAATTACAGGGAGAAATCCAGTTGATTATGGTCGACCACAAGGAGAGGTTAGTATCAGTCCTGAAACACATTAATAACCTTTATGATTTATAGTTTGTTCTCTGTCCAAACAATTATGAAGAAAAGGCATATTTTTACAGGTGAACCTTAGTGGCAACTTACGACGACCCGTTCGAGATGCCATCTTCAAAAGCTTTTTAAAACGGTATAATTTGGTGGATCTTTGTGAGTAGATCCAGATGCCCAAAAAGGCTTAAAAATGGGCCACGTACTTCACATGCTTGAAGCAGATGATTGTTGTTTCCCACTGTAAGCATTATTGTTCCAATATGTAGCTTCAACTTGAATGCAATCAGGCTATCCGCGGGGTACCCTGTTTATGTGTCACTTGTCATGATAGAATTATAATAGGTGGTTGTAAGATGTTTGTTATTTGTTTCTGCCAATATCACATTGTGTGATCTTGCAACATTCCTGACGTAGTAATATGATTAGATGTACGAGGTAGAGTGGTACATGTGATTGTTTTCATGCTTGATTTGATTTGGCATGATTCTAGGTTTAGATTAACCATCTTCGAGTGCGACGATCCAGTTGTTATTAGTTAATGAATTCAATAATTCTGTTTGGTTCTTATCAATAGTATGTGAAAATGGAGTAGAATTTTAGATTCTTTAAAGGTTGGTAGTAAGCCTGACTAACTGCAGTCTCAAATTCTGTCTCCATTCGCCAATACCACATTTTTTACCCTTTTTTTAGAAACATCAATCAACGGAACTCTATGACTGGTTCTGTTTGTTAGGTTTCTACACTTGTGGTCCTACAAATTATTGAACTGGTTAGACTTGTTTCAGTTTGTATTGTCATGTCGAAATTGAACTTAATAACTGTGAACTTTGAGAGTTGAATGTGGCAAATGGGCGCGTTGGGTAATGGGTCAAAATGGGTAATGTTGGTTTTCCTTAATATGTATTTATACAGTTTTTATATGTGCAAGCCTTCAATAGTTTGTGTGTGTTCTCTTCTAGTACGCTCTAGTGTGTGCAGTTTTCAGGAAAAAGAATTAAATCAATTTATGGAACAGTCGCACCTCTCAATCACAAACAGGTCGTTACATACTTGATGTTTTATCTTTTATAGTTTGTTAGTTGCCCTAATTTTCTATTACTTGGCAGTTATATTTCAATCCTATGTAAATAATATTTGCTGCCCATTTATTGTTTATCATTTTATTAGCACTTTCACAGTGAGCTTAGTTCAAAAATTCAAGTGCTAAATGTCTTTAATACTTCAAGTTAATAGTCTTACTTTAACAGTTTTAGTATGTGCTTTCAAGAAGCTTATTATAATTATGTAGTTTATTACTTTTTATTACTGGTGAACGTCCTGTTGAGCAGTATTACGTGATTTTCACAGGAAACAATCAAGCTCATGAAGAATGCGAAAGACCAAGCATGCCTATTTTCTTCTTTTTTTTAGCATTAGTCTATAGTTAATACTGAATTCGCATAATTCATTGTTGACTTTCATTTCATACTTCGAATGATGTTCCTTATTTGCACCTGTAGTTACGCAAAATACTTGGCTTATATCGACTTATGGTTGAAAAACAAATAGGTTTCAGTATCAGTTTGTATGTAATTTTTTGAGCAAGAGTTTGTATGTAATTAATTGCTAGTTTTTCATGGTTTCAATATCAGTATCACTCTTGTATTAGTAGCCTATAGTGACACATGTATGTGTCAGAAATAGTCTCAACCTATCCTGACACTATTAAGTGTCAGGAAACTGTGTCACTATATACTTTTACCACCTGGACTTTTAATGACACTTTATATAAGTGAAGATGAAAAATAAAGTCTTTTAGTGACACTTTTTTGGACATTTTCTGACACTTTTTGTGTGTCATTAAAAGACTTTTTTCTTGTAGTGGGGGTTAAATGACCCTGAAATAGTGTATAAAATGACACCTCATCACTACCACTTAAAAATTCCACCCCAAATATGTGAGGTTCGCCTTTAGATCTTTAGGAATTAAGCACCCATCTTTGGTGCCTAGATAATTTTAACCTTTAGCTTGCTCGTGTCTCGTTCATGGATTTGATCGAGCATGTGTGGTTTTGTCGCTTTTTCTGGAGCATTGGTATCGGTTAAGATTATATGAGAGTGTACCGGTAGTATATTAAATACTAGAACTTGTTTTTGTGATGCATCCTAAGACCGCTAGTGAAGAAAAAAATGTACGGGCTGCCATCTTGCTTATGTTTATGTTTATGTTAAAAAAGTGTCAAGAAAAGAAAAAGAAAAAGTTCGATGTGAAGTTTGTATATCTTTGTCCTAGTATGGTAGAGTCTTGGCTTAGCAATGCCTTATACATGTATTCTTGTGAATGATTGACTTGCCACCAGTAAATTCCCTAAATATCCCCCAACCGTGTTTTCCTTCACCCTACACCTATACATCACAACCATTTAAAAGACATATTTGATAGTAATTCCTAGGTGCTTACTCCATTACGGTGGATGTTTGATCCTTTATCAAGCTTATGCTAATTTATATGCTATGACAGGTAATGAGTGTTATATTCCCATTTCCCATATTGTTATAATTCATTATACACCCGAGAGAAAGAGAGAATCCAAACACTTATGTGAGGTGCTAGTATATAATTTTTGTGCTTTTAATTACGAGGTCTAGTTGGTTGTGTCATGAATTATCTTTATTGAGTAAGTTAAATGCCCACGATATTACTATCGATTAGGTAGAAAAGCTCAGTTGCGTGAGGACAAGAAAATCCCAAGTGTAGGGGTATTTGATGAGGTGTATTTTATACACTTTTTTGGGTCATTTAACACCCTAAATCATGCAAATATGCCCAAAATACGTGCTTAATCATTTCTTTTTATGTTTTTAGTACTTGGATAGCTTTTGGAGAAAATACACGTAACTTGGACTCAATTAGGGAAGAAACGGACAAGAACTCAACTCTACAGGAAAAATGATATCAAAGGGCATACATTGCGTAGAGACAGCATCGCAATTTCTTGCGACGGCGTCAGGAAGCTCAAGCGACAGCGTCAGGAACTTTGACGACGGCGTCAGAAGTAGCCGACTTAAAAGAAGCCCTAGAAGATTCGACGGGGGGACGACGTCACAATTTACAAGCGACGCCATCACGATTGATTTCCTACATATACAAACCTTAGTTTTTTAGTTTAAAGAGTGGAATTTGTGAGGAATATTTAGGGTACGAATTTTATCAGTCTTTAGGTCGTTTTAGGGTTCTCAAACCCTATTGTATCCACCATTACTCTATGTTTAATTAAAGTTGTTATAGGTCATGTTTGCATAGTAGATATCATACGAAAGCTATAGAATAGAGGAGAGGATCTAGAGAGTATTTTTCATCATTTTAAAAGTTTTCATTCCAAAGAGAAAATAGAAATGGGAGGGAGAAGTGAAGTTTACAAAATGTAAAGACTTGTATAAATACCCCTCCTAGATGGGTATTTATACTTATTATTGTTCCTATTCTATTTTCCTATTTCTAGTCAAATCTTGGTCAACTTTACTTAACTTTGTCCAAGATAGACTTTATTACATAATAATTACTAATAAAACTATAAAACTAAACAAAACTATACAAAAACCAATTCATCTAATAATAAACACTTTTCTTAAACCTAACAATCTCCCCCTAAGGGTTGATTATTACAGACGCTTCATCGTCGGCAGAATTGGTCTTCCATTCACAAATGATTCACATCTCCTCATCTGCTCCAGATTCTTAGTCGCTTGGTTATTTCTCTTTTGAATGCTCTCATTACGTCACGATCTTATTCGCCTAGCAGAGTTGGTTTCTTCCATGGTTCAGATTGAAAAATCTTTAGCTTTACTTCTTTCAAGACTTTTCTAGCGTAGCATCATGATAAGTGCTTAATTACACATATCTTTTACCTCTAAAAACGAGCTTAAATGACCAAAAACAGACAAAAACTGCCAAATATATGTTTGTTTTGCATTTGTATTGTGCAGGAAGTGGATATCAACAAAAAGACAGAAAACCAAGCCAAAATGACAAAACTGAGCATGGAATGGAAAAGACTGTGCAAAATCAAGGCCAAAGTCCAAAAAAGTCAATGTCAAAGTCAATCCAGAAGAATCAACAGTCAAACCGGAGCCGGAACTGAAGAATACTGTTGGATGCAATCTTAACCCATCTGATGGGCCGGGAAAGCCCAATAGTATAACTATGAAGACTGTGAAGACCAAATGGGCCCTCAATCAATTTCAACAGCCCATTTGTGTGCAATTGACAAAGACTGTGAAGACTTTGAAGGCCCAATCCTAGCCCAGTTACAGCCAATCTCAGCCATTGTACACACAAAACCCACTTCATAACCTTATTGGGCTTGAAAAAGCCCAATAACCAAACCTGTACCTTATTGGGCCCAAACCCAAACCCAGTGGGCCCAATACAAGCCCAAACACAAAACCCAAGCCCAATAACCTTTTTACAAAACCATAGGGACTTGTTGTGTCATTTTTTAAAGTGTTTTATAAAAGAAAAATGGTGAAATAAAGAGAGGGACTAAAACTGCCAAATGGCAATTCTTTTATTATGTTTAAAGGCAAGGGCTGGATTTGCAATTTCCCAAAACTCTCTTTACTCTTTTGTTATAAAACAACAAGGGCCATAACTGTCACTTTCTAAACCTATTTATAACTGTTTTCTCGGCTTAAATAAAATGAAAATAGAAAGAAAGATGGAGGGCCAAATTTGCCTCTTCCCCAAACATCCCTTTTAAAACCTGCAACCACTTGGGTACTATTACCTCTTACCCGCCAAAACCATTACCCCCCTCTCCCACTGTTTTCTTGCCAAACCACCCCCTAGTACACTTCCCAGCCTGCCTCTAACCATTTCCCACCTCCCCATTACCCCTATAACTTTTCCAGATCATAATACACAAAAACCCGCACCCCCATCGATGGCTGAGAATGTTGTAAGGCCAATGGAAGGCTAGGATTGCTTGGGAAGTATTGTACACACACAGCAAACACAACCCAAGACAAAAGAATGCCTTTGGACTGCTATAAAAGAAAAAAAGAGCAAGCCGAAGACCACACACCACTTTTACTATGTTTTTTTTTAGTGTAATTTAAATTCAGTCTTTCTTTTAAGCATTTTAATGTAATTCAGCTTGTACCTTACGAATTTGAGCAATATATTTCAGTTTTCAAATTACCTTGCTCTTTGATTTCAAATTTAAGCAAATTTTACATCATTAAGCTCTCAATAAGCTCATGTGAGCTTATTACTTTTCATAAGCTCAAATTTAGCTTATTACCTGTTTTTAATGAATCATTCACTTGTTCTCATCATTTTACATTCATCATTACCACTTGAGTTCATTTGATCAAGATTTGGCAGCTTAATGAAGAAATAAGCTGAAAATAGCTTATTGAGCTTAAAGCTCTGGTTTAGAGGCTTTGGAAGCCACTTAGGTTCATAATTTGAGCCACTCACTCTACTAGAGTGGCTCTAGTTCTGAGACTCCATTATTTTCAGGTTCTACTTCTTTAGATTCAAATTAGCTTAAAAGTAGCTTTTACATTTGCTTATTTCTCATCATTCTAGCTTAATTCTCTGCAAACATGTTGTTTAAAGCTTTGTAATTAGCTGTTTTTAGTTTTCATAAGATTTAGTTTAAGTAATCTTACTTTCTTATATAATTCTGTCACTTAGTGCTTATAGCTACATAGAGTAACTAGCTAAATCTTTCTAATAAGCTAGTAATTTTAGAGGTCACTTAGCTTAAGTAGGTTTATTATAGTAAGTGTAGATAAAAGGTTTTAATAGTTTGAGCTTTGAAATAGTTTTTAGTTTGCTTAAAAGATTGACAGTTACAATAAAGGTGTGTTTGGTTTAAGCTAGATTTGACCTTTAAAGTCAACTAAAGTTTGTCAAATCTTTCTACCTAGTTGAGTTAAGTCATAAACTCACAAGTTAAAGAGATTTTAGAAGTTAGAAAGTAGAACTCAAAAATTTAGAGTTTATAAACCTTGTTCCAGCACCAGGGCAAGTTTTAGTTAAAAGAAGTTTGAATTTTAGTATTTTAGAAGTGATTTAGAAGATTAAAAGTTGTTTTGTGATAACCTAGTTGAATTTAGTAAAGTGTTAGTTTGAAAATTTTAACCTGCATCTTTGTGCAAAGCCAATTGCACCAGCTGCCATTTGCACCAGCAACAACAAATGACAGCAACAACATTAAGTTTAGGTCAACTCATTCTCTAAAGTTTCCATTTCCATTAGAAAAGTTTGAAATCCTTTTATCTAGGTAGATTCAAGGAAATTAGTTTAGCTTATTTTCAAAATTTCAGCTTATAAAGTTTAGTAATAAGCTTTCTAGCTTATTAGAAAAAGCTCAAAAAACAGTTTCATTTAGACTTTGCTCTTTCTCATCTTAATTTTCTTTCTAAATTTGTTAAGAATAGGTTTATTTTAGTGTAAATCCATTTAATGTACCTCTTAAGCTAGAATAAGCTTCTTTTAGTTTTAAAATTCATCAAATATTAAGCTCATAGTAAGCCAAAATCCAAAACACTCTGTCAATAAGCACTTTCTGTGACAGGAAACATTTTGCTTATTTTCTAGCTTATTCTTTGGTTAAAAGTGATAAGTGTCTTTATTAAAGTTACTAGGAATAAGCTGTTTTACAACTTTTTAGTTTTAAGTTTTTGCTGATTCTCATTTTTTTCAATAAGCAAAATAAGCTGAAATCGCAGGGTCTGTTTTGTACTTTTCTTAAACTTCAAGGTTACCCGTTTCTATTGTAGTGTAAATTTACTAAAGTTTTCCCGCCTGCCCTGTTGTTTCATTTCTTGCAAAATCTACCCTGTCTTTTGTAATAAGTAAAATAGTTTTAAAATTTTAGAAAATAGTTTTATTAAAATTAGGGTTTGAGTTTTAATTACACAAATTAGGTATCAATTAGATCATAAAAATTGGGGCTTTTTGTGTCTTTAAATTTCTGCACCTTTGAAGTTTATAAAAACCATTTTTCTATATTTTTTTTCATTAAATTTGTATTTTCTAGCAATTAAAATAGATTTTAGTGATTACTTTTTCTTATAAAATTCATAAAAAATTCAAAAATACATAAAAAAATTCTAATTCTTTTTCCTAAAATTTTCATTTTAAATTTGTGATTTTTAGGTATAAAATTTGTTAAGAGTCGTGTTTTAGATTTTAAATTTCAGTTTTAGCTCGCG
>BQNB010006712.1:0-75740 GCA_026074375.1 Tanacetum coccineum | reverse complement strand
GGTCCAAGCTCTAGGCATTCTTTATAAAATCCTAATATCTTGCTAATTACGTACTCTACCCCTCTTCTCTTGTCTTCCTTATTCCTAAGGTAGACTGATTTTGTGTGCTCTTTCTCAAGGTTCGACAATGAGTTGTATTGTTCTATCTTATGGGGCATTTTATAGGAAACTTTATCGTTTCCGTTGGTGAACCTAACTACTCCTTCTTGTGGGTCGTGAGTCATGTTAGATATTCCCACAAAAGGTTTCCCTAGCACTACTTGTGACATCCTAGGGTCTATAATTGAGCTAATGTCCTTGATAATCATGAAGTCCACGATATAGGTGAAGTTTCCTGTGAAGACATGCATTCCTTTAATCCTTCCTGTGAAATTGCTAATTCCTCCATTTGTATTTTCCCTAGGGTCGAGTTTTCTCCTCATGATCTAATTATACATCATTCGGGTCATGATATTTAGAGGGGAGTTAAGATTAATGTAGGCTTTCTCCATATGCACATGTCCAATGTTGCATGGTATTTTAAGGTTTGATGAACATCCTTCCTTAATAGTGATGATGGGGTTCCTTAGAAATATAGAAGGGATTGGACCACACATAAGGTACTTGTGATATGCTAGTTCACTCCTAGTTGGGAATATGTCAAAATACTCCACTTCTTGTTCTCCAACTTCGGGTTCCTCCTTATAGGAATCATCATTCGTCTTGACTATCTCAATAAACATTACGTCGTCGTCCTCCCCTTTGGTGCAAACAAGTTCGGTGTTGGAGGATTGGGGAACTAACCCGAGCGATTCGAAGAATGAATTATGTTTGAGGACTTTTTCGATGATGAATGAAATTGATGGATCGGGTAGTACGGAAGGGTTGACATGGATATTTTCTGGGTTGTCCTTCTCTTCTTCCTCAATCTCTTTTGGTTTGTCATTGTGGGACTCACTCTGTTACTTGGGGTGGATTGTGATGGCGTTGATCGAACCATGTATATGGGTTGAGCATTGCAGATCTTCAGTTGGGTAAGAACGAGCAGACAAAACTAGATAAGTACTAAGTTTCGGGTTCTTAACTGTGTCGCTAGGTAGTGTGCCCGCTATTCGGTCGGTGATGGCCTTCAACACTGTGTCGATTTTGTTGGTCATCTCGCTTTGTTGCTGTTTGAAATTGGCTTCAAACTTTGACAGTCTAGCATCTTGAGATGCCATGAAGTTGGATACCAATCCTTCCAGATTTGATTGATTATTAAAGCTTCGAGGACTGTTGTTGAAGGAACGGTTCAAGGTCGAACCATTAGATTTGAACCGGTTAGGTGGGTTTGAAAAATTATTTTAGGAATTTTAGGGTTGTCTCCACCTAATGTTTGGGTGACTTTTCCATGATGGATTGTAGGTATCACCAAGATTGTTTTGCTCGAGCTTAAAAGTGTACCACTTACCTCCTGCTTTATCAGTACACGAGGATGCATATGTAACAAAGGCTTGTTCGGGATCTTCCGTGCAATACTGAGTGTCGTGGGGACCACTACAGATCTCATATGAGGTAGTGATTTTGTTCACTTAGGTAGGTTGCATCGAAGCAAGATGAGCTTCCATCAAGCATTGGACTTGATTTTCGAGCTCAATGAGACGGCGGTCGGATGTACTCGGGACATCTTGAGGCAAAGTGATTTCCTTGACCAGCTTAGCGAGATCCCTTGGGTCGTTCCAACTTTCGTTTTCATAGAGGGCGAGGTCCTCTAATAATGCCTAGGATTTATCGACGTTTCTGTCACGAAGCTTACCATCGGCCGATTGGTCGATGGTTCGTCTTGTGACGGAATTTACATGGTCATAAAAGGTTTGGACTTGGAGCCAAGGGTCGATGCCATGATGAGGGACGTTTTGGAGTAAGTCCTTAAACCGAGTCCATGCTTCAGATAGAGATTCTCCATGATGTTGTTGGAACATCAGGATATCATTGCGGAGTTTTGCGGTCCTTCCTGATGGAAAGAATTAAGCAAGGAAACGAGTAGTAAGATCCTCCCATGTGGTGATGGATCCTGCTGGGAAGACGTTCAAGCCAATTGCTAGCTTGATCGCGAAAGAAAAATTAAAATAAACGCAGGCGCGTTCTTTCGCTGTTTTCACCATCAAGGGCAAGTGAGTCCAAAGTTTTAAGAAATCCTTGAGGTGTTGGTTTGGATCCTTGGACCGAAGTCCATGGAACGAGCATCCGTTTTGCACCAACCGGATGGTGTCGGATCGAAGAGGTACCACGTTGTTCCCTACGGGGAGCTCAATGGTATTCCTATAGCCCCGTGGCTAGGTTTGGAGTAGTCTCCAAGAGTACGGATAGGATTCTCATCTCCTATGGTGCTTGACGAGAATGGGTTACGAAACACTTAACACAAAGAAAAGATAGACTACGAGAAAGCTAATATACATAATTAAAGTCTCACTTGAAAGGATTCAAGCGAGTAGAACTAAGTTAAACTATGATCAAAACCTAACTATTCCCCGGTAGCGGCGCCAAAAACTTGATGCGATCGTTATAGGACTTCTACATGAAGTTTTACAACTCCCTAGGCAGAGCACCTAACCGTTGCAGTAGTAGTATAGGAAAGACTTGGGGGTTGTTATTGTTTTCTAGGGGTATAGGTTGGGAAGGCTTGATCACAGTTTAACAGAATTCTAAGGGTTGAGAGAAGATTATTTTTGTGTTTTTATATTTATAAGAAAGCAGGTAAATCAATGGTTTGAGAGGTTGGTTTGTTTAACTAGTAATTAAACTAACTAATATCTAAACTACTGGTGATAACTTTATGATAATTGAATGTATTTACTTAATCATGCATTACTTATCAGATTGCTTCTCCTAATCTTGCTGCCTTGTCACACTTGTGATGATATGTGTAAGTATTTCCTAGGTCATGAACGGATTGCACGAACCTGCCGTCTATTTAATATCTCGTTAGGGCAGCTCACAAGTAAGGTAGTATGAAGACTATTACAAGGCCCCTAAGAGTATATTAAATGCGTGTGAAATACCATAAGAGGGATCAACAATATAAGGGGCTAAGGTAGTACAAAGACTGTTACCCGATGGTATCCTTTCTACGCACTCGCGTTTCCCTAGACGTGTCTACAGCAATACAGAAAAAAGCTGGTTTTCTAAAGCCTAACGCGCATACTCATCAACAAGAAGCAACAGTAATAGGATCTACATTCTGACTTTTATGCAATCATAAGCAAATACAAATGAGGGTTTAGCCTCGCATGTTATAATGAAAGCAAGAAGATAACTCAATCACACAACACATAGACATATTGAATGATTAATGATAAATAACCTTACTTGAATTAAAACATGGATCCAAGGTAGTACAATAGGGTTTTGAGCCCCTAAAAACGACCTATGAAGCTGCTACAAAGGCTAGGGTTCGTCTCCCTAAAGTTATACAAAGTTACACACTTAAAACCCTAAAATCAGTTTTGTATATATAGAGATATCGTTGTGATGGCGTTGCTTTGAACTCCTAACGCCATCGCCACGTAGATGGTTCTAGATTCACTTTAAGTCGGCCACATCCTGACGTCGTCGCTGAATCTTTTACGTTGTCACCATGAATGTCATGACGTCGTCGCTTTATGGTTACGACGTCGTCTTGAGGCTCCGAGTGAATAATTCTTCATGGTTCTTGGTGTAGAGTCGTAGTCTTGTCCGTTTCTTCTCTAAATAAGCCCAAGTCACGTGTATTTCCTCCAAATGCCATCCAAGTGCCAAAAACATAAAAACAAATGATTAAGCACATAATCTGGGCATATTTGCATGATTTAGGGGGTTAAATGACCCCAAAATAGTGTAGAAAATGACACCTCATCACTCTCTTATGCCATGAATCTTTCCAATGTTGAATTGACAGTCGTGCGTCTTCATTAAAATTCTTGAATTCTTTTCGAACCCAAAGATTCATCTTTTCTTCCAGATCAGCTTCTATAAATATTTATGCGTGTATCTTGTGGAGTAAAAGAATATACTTCTTCTCCTCAGTATTTCCATTCTTTAGAAAGAATAGATCTTTGTTGTACAAATACCTTGGAGGTTCATTTGGATTCCTTTGTGGTCCATAGAAAATGAGAGGCTTTGGTATTGGTCGTCTTATGTCCTCTTGTCTGCTTTCCCAAACTATCTGATTCTCCATAAAGTTTGTTGCTTGTTTCAAATGGTAGGCATACTCTTTAGCATTTCTAAACTGATTACTTAACATATCATTCAGTGTAGCCTCCATTCTTACACGATCAAAGATAGTTGGAACACGCTATCAACATTTTGAAATTTTGTTATTAGCTTAGGTGTTTCATCTTCAGGAATCACCTCATCTTCATCAATAACTATTTCCTCTTCCCATGCATCTCATTCTTGTTGTTTCTATTATTGCTTGGATACATAAGTTGTGGAGTCTTTGGCTAATTGTTTTGATGAAGAACCCCTTGCAGACTCTAAATTCTTAGAAGTCTTGTGTCTTTTCACTCTTTTCTCCCCCTCAGGAGGAGCATCATCTTCTTGATGGTCATCATGTCATTGTGAGTGAAATTCATCATCCCTGCAAGAAGTATTAGAAGTGGGAAGACTTTTCAAACTTACACTTCAGTACATCCCAAAATGCTGGATCATTAGCTTTCTTGAGGATTAGACTTCATCTTCATATGCAGTTGTTGTTGAAGATCAACTGATGAAGTTGTTTCGGTTGAAGCGGTTGTGGTAGGAAGAACTTGAATAACATTGTTTTGTACATAATTCTCTAAAAGTTCTTCTATGATATGGGGTGCTTGTGCATCGAATTCTTTAAAAAAAGAGCAGGTACTTCAGCTTGAAAAGTATCTCGCTCTTGAATGATTGTGTCAGCCACAACTCTTTTCAGATTTCCATCAATCAAACCATTAGTGGCTCTTTCAGCAAGTTGAGGTACAATTTCATAGAGACTTGATCAACTTTTCCATGAACTTTCCAGAATTCGTTAGTTGTCATACACTTTCTTTCCATATCCTTGATCATATATCCTTGACGCGTGCACATCCTGTGAAGTGCTCCTGGAAGATGACTATACTTGCTAGAAATGCGTCTTTTCTTGTGTGGATCATTAGATGTAGTGGTAGTTGAGAGTGATACAATATTCGTCAAATCCTAAGCAATATTCTTATCCGAAGATAAGTTTATCCTAGGGGATCTAAGTGTTGTGGGAATTGGTGTCTGCATCTTCTCGGTCCTAGTGTCCAAACTACCCATCACATCACCTTCCTTCTCATCTTTCTTCCCTTCCTTATTATCATCATCATCAACGACAACTTTTGGACGTTCCTTACGACTCCCGGACTCTATCCTATCTCCGAAATCATCAACAACATCATTAATCATAGAAGCAACAAACTTATCAGCATATGATTCTACATCTTTTTCTCCTTTGACCACCTGCTTCTGTTTGATAGTTACTTTCAGTGATTTTAGTGGTGAACTTGTCTTTCTAGCACTTTGCTTCCTCTTCTTCCCCTGAGGACTAGCAGTAGTAAGGGTAGGTGTACTATGAGCTCTAGGTGTAGACCTATGCGTTCCTTGGGTAGAAACAACCAGTTGCAGTTGATTCATTAGAACAACTACATTAACAAACACCGTCTCATACTCCTTGTAGTCATCAGTGGCACGGATCTCCTCAGTCAAAAATGTATTCAGAATCAGCATCCCTCGAACAGTCACATTCCCCGTAGTATAAACACTCACCAACGGAATATCATCCTTGATGGAATGATAATCCACTTCAAGTCTTAGAGGAATGGATGGAAATTTCTTCATTAAGTCAGCAATAATAAGCTTTGTGAAGCGAGGGTACTGGATGACATCCTTTTTTTAAGATACATAATTCATGAAATCCCACCATAGAAGGGCATCATAATCAACATTCGTGTGTTTGACCATAACATGAAATAACTAAAGAATAGTAATATTCGTCTTATCATGTCCAGATGTTCAAGTAGTCAAACAGCGGTTGAACACCTTGAACATTATTTGCCATGGTTGAGCAAGATTCTTCGTAAATAAGGCACTCACTTTGTCAACAACACCTTGATAGCCAACCGTGTGCATAAAGGATTCAATAATCTCGATGTTGACTGGTGCAACAAATGGATTTTCTGGAGTTTCCACTAGCAGTTGAAGAGTATTGTGAAACATATAAACAGTGTAAATTATCTCTTGATTATCCAGTTTGAATATGATAGTGTCCTCTGTATCAGGCATCTTGTGAACTGTCTTCCAGAATTGTTGTAAGTACACAGCTCGAACATCAGCAGTTGCAGTAAGAGCATAACTCAACGGATGATCAAGCAAGATTTGTCCAACAATTTTGCATTCCGGTGAGCATGGAATACTTTATAGCACAGCATAATTGTTGCATTTCCTAATTCTTTGAAATCTGGGACAAGTTGAGCAGCTGGAATGATTTATTGAGCCATGTGGAAAACTATATGATGACATGAAGTGATTAGTGAAATGAGATAATGTTTATATACTACACATTTATATAACATTTTTGTCTCTTTCCACTCTGTCTGTTTTTATATGCTCTAGCAATTCTTTTTGAGCATATTCTGATCATTTTCATTCTCATGTGCCAATTCTTGCTTTTTCGGGAACATGTCATATGCTTTATTCGTCTTTTTTTATCGTATTTTTGTATGCTCTGGCATTTCTTTTTCAAGCATACTTAGATTTGCTTTTTCGTTTATGGATTTTATCTCTCTTTCTATTTTGAATTTCCTCACCAAAAAACATTTGTGAAATAATACTCTTTCAAGAATAATAAAGATATACTCCGATTTTGAAAATACCAATGTGGCAAAAACATAAGTTATGACAACCATTTGATGTTTAAGAAATCCAAGAGTATAGCTTTATATTCTCATAAAACACTTTTCAGTAAAAGAGTACTACTTTCTGACATAAAGATACAGCTTTTTGATAGAAATTGAGACAACATTTCCAAAATCAAGAGTTTTCTAAAGATGTTTGAAAACTATGATTATACAACCAAACTAATGTAACAACAATTGGATGGTTACTAAGTCACTCACTCCTCATTCTGTTTAGTGCAGAAAACGGCCGAAACTGGACAGGACTTAGACCATTTATCCAATTGAGTACAATAGATAGTCATAAATCACTTTGAATTGTTTTTTGAAACAATTTTTTCAAAACTTTGAAATTTGCCTTTGTTGAGACATGAGAAACGTATGATCACAGACAGTTGAATCACCATGTTTATTCATTTTTCTTTTCATATCATTTGAATCATTGATCACTGGAATGAAAAATTTAGCTATGCAAAACATATTCCTATATACAATATTGGATGGTCAGTAGATTGCTCAATCCTCATCCTGTTAATTTCAGGAAATGGTCAAAACCGAACACAATCTTCGCCATTTAACCTATTTATCAATATAGAAATATGTTTTATAACTAAATTTATCATTGGTTTTTGTAAAATGCCATTTTGTTTAACGTTTAAGCCCATTTTGGGTATTTATAAAAAATTTAGCCCATTAAAATTGCTTTTTGAAACCCAAACTGAAAGCCCAATTTTACCTTTATTGGCCCATTATATCATTTGCGAAACCTGTCATTTTGGCCCAATACTGTTTACGAAACCATTTTAATAAGCCCATACGAAACCGAAACCTTAAAACATTACTTTCGTAAACATAATTATCAAAGAAAAATGATAAACTGATTTTTTTTTTCATTTTAGCTTATTTTTTCATTTATTCACATTTTAAGACTATTCTTATGTCTGAAAGCAATATTTCAAGTTTACGAAACCTTTCAAGGTTACAAAACCTCATGATCTTAGTCCACAAATGATATTTTCAGTGATGAATCCATTCCAATCATGTTTTATGATACTTATCAATGTTTCGCCTTAATCAATTTCACTTAACAAAACACTTTTTTATATCACTGAGAACTAACAAAACGATTTGGTTCGTTGTTTTCTAAGTTACGAAAGCTCAAACTTTTGCAAAGGATTTACGAAACCTTGTTACTGTGTGTATACGAAAGTAAGAGGTTATGTATGACCCTGTTTCTTTTATACTTTCGAAAATAACTTTGAGTTTTTGACATTTTTAGTCCCTCAAGTTACTTTCGTAAACCTTTTTAGTCCATACGAAACTAAATTTTGATTTTTGCACTTTCAGTCCTTATAGTTACTTTCGTAAGCTTTTAATACCCAAAAAAATTTCATAACTGACCTATTTTTCGCAACAAACCTTTTGAATTATTTTGCAGTTAAGTTCTCGGTTTTTTCTTAAAAATTTATAACTCCCCCTCGAACAAATATCCATTAGAAATTCTTTCCTTTTGATAAAATTTTGTTCAACAAGAAGTTATTTTTGCTTTTGAGAACACGTTTTTATTTTCTGATGATGAAGTGATTGAAAAATTTATAACTCCCCCTCAATAAGATATCTAATTAAAGAACTTATCGAGAGATAGTTAATATTGCAATTTTGAACATTCTTGAGAAGATTTTGAAAATCAAGAATTTCATAATTCTCCCTCGAATAAATGTCTAATTAAAGAACTTATTTAAGAGATTGTTACTTTTTGCTGTTTTTCCACACTTGAATTTTTTAAATTATTATAATTTTTGAAAGTTCTTTTTCAAGAAATCCTCATTTTATGATTGGATTATGATTACAAACCATATATTTTAGCAGTGAAAGATCATTTTATGAATGATTTACTCCCTCTCAATTCATGATATATTGATTTTATATTTAAAGAACCACTTTTGAGAAATACAATATCATGAAACTGATAGAAATGGAGAAGATATGTGTTAGTATCTTTAAGTTTAAAATTTTATTTTTGAATGCTTTTGTTTTTCAAATTTTTATTTGTTTTTCATATTTTTTACAAAAGAAAGAAAATATTTTGGTTTTTTTCATTTTTCAATTTTGTATTTTGTTTTTGAAATGTATTTACAGAAAGTTTTTTATGTATGATCTTTTATTCAAGAAGATAACTTTGCCAGACGTTCCAACTTAGTTGGAGTCATACATCTCATACCAATCCTGTAAACTAAATACTCATACCTTTCTCTTGGAAGGGCTTTAGTAAATAGATCAGCAAGTTGGTATTCCGTCCCGAAAAAGTAAAGTTCAATGGTACCTCGTTCAACATGCTCCTTGATAAAGTGATAACGGATGTTAATATGTTTTGTATGTGAATATTGTACCGGATTGCAAAATATGGCAATTGCACTCTTTGAATCACAATACATTGGAATCTTGTTATACCGAAATCCATAATCTAGCAGTTGCGTCCGCATCCAAATGACTTGAGCACAGCATGCGGATAAGGATACGTACTCAGCTTCCGCAGTTGACATTGCTGTACAATCTTACTTCTTAGACGACCAACTAACTAGATTATCTCCTAGAAATTGAATGCCTCCGGATGTGCTTTTGCAATCATCATTACACCCTACATGGTCTGCATCTGAATATGCAATTAGCTCAAACCTGAAGTCCTTCGAGTACCATAGACCCATGTTAATGGTTTGTCTTAGGTATGGAAAGATCTGTTTAACCTCTTTGAGGTGTTTTTCAGTTGGGTGTGCCTGATAACGTGAACATACAAATGTCGCAAAGGTCTGGTCGACTGGCAGTGAGATACATAAGTCCCTCAACCATACTACGATATTTAATTTGATCAACTTGGGTACCCTGTAAGTCTGCATCTAGTTTGGTCGTAGCCATCGATGTGCTAATGGTATCACATTTTTCCATCCCATGTTTCTTAAGAAGATCGATAGTATATTGTGATTAACATATAAAGATCCCTTGAGGTGATTTATGAACCTGAAGTCCGAGAAAGAACTTCATTTCACCAACCATTGATATTTCAAAATTATCTTTCATTAGTTTTGCAAATCTATTTGAAAAGACTGGATTTGTTGAACCAAAAATTATGTCGTCGACATAGATTTGAACAAGTAAAATGTCATTCCCATGTCTTCTTGTGAACAATGTCGGATCCACAATACCTTTTGTGATATGGTGTTCGATTAGGAATGAGGAAAGCTTGTCATACCAGGCTCTAGGGGCTTGTTTTAGACCGTACAAAGCTTTCTTAAGATGATATACGTGGTTAGGAAAGTCTAGATCTACAAAACCACCAGGCTAACGAATAAAAACTTCCTCTTTTAGTGGACCATTCAGAAATGTCGTTTTGACATCCATATGGTAAATGAGAAAGTTCTTGTGTGCCGCATATGCCACAAAGATTTCGATAGCTTCGAGTCTTGCAAGTGGTGCAAAAGATTCCTCAAAATCGATTCCTTCCTCTTGACCATATCCTTTGGCAACTAAACAAGACTTGTTCTGAATAACCGTGTTTTTAGCATCAGTCTTGTTTTTCCAAATCCATTTGACTGCGATTATGTTTCTGCCAATAGGACATTCGACAAGTTCCCAAACATCAAGGCGTTTGAATTGGTTCAGCTCATCTTGCATGGATTCAATCCAACTGTGATCAAGCATAACTTCCTTGATGTTTTTCAGTTCAGTAGTACTTATTGTTAGTGCGTACATACATACTTCATCATCAGTGTAAAGTCGACGTCTTGTCATTACAGGTTTTGAGGGATCACCAATCACTTATTCAATTGGATGATTCTTAGTCCACTTATCAGTAGAGCGATGTGTTTGGTGAAACTCGTGCATATTTGACGGGTCCTGATATGTTGAAGATGACTTAGCTTCTTCGATCACACGAGTTTGAAGTGGATTGTAGAAAACATTTCCGTCAAATTCTGCAACATCGTCTTGAACTAATTCATCGGCATTATCATTCAAGACAGGAGTGTTTGGTTCACTAGTAACTTGTTCTGTTGACGAGGATACTATTTGAAGAGCTTCATCTTCTTCAACGACAATTGACGATGATGAAGAAGTGTCTTCGTTATCAAGAGTGTTTGCAATGGAATTATCTGACACTTATGGAGAACTCGTCGCATAGTATTCTTCATACAGAGGACCAAACAAATTATCCAAGTCTGCTTTTGACGGTACTGATTGTGAATCTTCCGATGAATCTTGAAAATTCATGAAGTTGAATCTGGGTTTTGAATTGTTGCATTCAGAAGCCATTGTTTTGAGTTCATCAAACTTGACATGGATCGTTTCCATTATCTTTTTGGTTCGGCAATTATAGATACAAAATCCTAATGATAACTTAGAATAACCAATAAAGATACTAATGTCAGCCTTTGATTTCATTTTCCCATGATCATCATGATCATTTGTTGGATAACAAAGGGATCCAAACACATGAAAGTATTGAATATTGGCTTTTCATCCTCGAATCAGCTCATAAGGAGTTTTGTTGTACCTTGTGTGTACAATAGATCAATTCTGAGTAAAGCAAGTAGTAGCAATAGCTTCAGCCCAAAGAAATTCTAGAGTTTTTAAAAAGATGAGCATTGTTCGTGCAGCCTCGATGAGTGTACAATTCCTACATTCAACAACACCATTTTGTTGAGGCGTTCGAGCAATTAAAGTATTATGAACAATGCCCAACTTTGCATAAAACGGCCGCAATTTCTCGTTTTTGAACTCTGTTCCATTATTAGTTCGGATCTTCAGAATTTAAGCCTTTAGATTTCGTTGAACTTGATTAATGAAATTGATGATCATATCTGGAGCCTCATCTTTGGTACGAAGAAAATATAACCATGTGTACCGAGAATAATCATCGACGATTACTAGAATATATTTCTTGCCATTGATACTTGCTACCCTTATTGGCCCATACAAATCCATCTGAATTAATTCAAGTTTGGATTCTGTGCTTGGAACCAATTTTGGTGGAAGTGAAGCTTTCTTGCTTTTTCCTTGCTTATAGGCTAAACATAGGTGATCTTTATTATACTTAAATTTCGGAATCCCATCAACTAGATCTTTTGACGTGAATTGATTAATGGTACCAAAATTTAAATGAGAAAGCCTTCGGTGCCATAACCATGATTTTGTTGATGTTGCTTTAGACATTAAACATACTAGAGAAGAAGCCACCAACTCAGAAATGGAAATAGTGCAGAGATTAGATTCACTAGAACCGGTAAGCAAATCATCACCCTCCAAATTCTGAACATAAAATGTTTTTGAACGAAAGGCTACTTCTATCTCCATCACAAAATTGTCCAACCGAAAACAAGTTGTATCCGAGGCTTTCAACATAGTATACGTGACATATCGTGAGATTGCCTTGAACGTAATCTCCATATCCAGTGATTGTTGTGAAGTGATCATTCCCGAAGTGGACTGTTCCCATGAATTTCTCAACGAAATTTCTTAGCAGTGTCTGATTGCCAGTCATATGCTTCGAGAACCCGCTATCAACAGTCCAAAGGACGAGCTAGATCACCTGCATCACATGAAACAAATGCATATGGAAGAGTGGACAGTTTGGCTATGTTAGCCTCAATTTATTGAGTCGAACAAGGAAGCTCGGTCACTCTACGATGGAGCTTCGGTCTCTAATTAGTTAACGTTGTAATAGGATATTATCGGGAATCGGGCTCGATAGTGAATCTAATATTGTATATGTTTCGGGTTTAATCCCAAGCAAAACCCGAGCCCGGGTCCTAGTTAAATATCCCGCGCGTACCTTTAACGTGACGGGGTATATAAGCTTTTTCTTATTTAGAAAAAGCTAGTTGTTCATTTCTAAATAATATCATTTTCCGTATTCTCTCATCTCTCCCTCTCTCTCTCCTTCTCTCTCTCTCTCTCTCTCTCTCTCTCTCTCTCTCTCTCTCTCTCTCTCTCTCTCTCTCTCCTTTCTCTCTCAAGAACAACTCATCTATCTCATCTCTCTCATTATTCCAAAATAATATCTTCTCTTTTTCTCTCATCTCTCTCTCTTCTTTCTCTCTCTCTACACCACCACCTCTCTTTCTCATTTTTAGTTCTCGATCCGTGAATGAATCGTGTTATGAAGTGATAACCGGGTACCTACAATTGGTATCAGTCCGCCTTCGGTGAGGTTTAAGATGTGTTTTGTGGTAATTTTTGTAAGCTTATATTTCGCAACTTGTTTTGTTTCATATTCGTTATATTTTTTCCTTCGTAATCTGGGTTGCTGTTAGTTTTTGTTTTTGAAAAAAGAAAACCACCCAACATCCTTTTATTTGTTTGAAAAAATAAACGTGTTGTTTTGAGATATGGTCAAAAAACGTGACAGTTTTGTTTTTTTTCAATTGATGTGTTGTTGGTTTTAAGGTAACACAACATATTTTTGTGTTTCATTACTTGGAACACCATCTTTCTCATTAACGAAAAAAGTAGGGCGTTTTTGTTCATGTCATTTTTTTCTTTTTTCATGGAAGAGCCGAACGAGTAACATCTCAAGATCACCGAACGAGTGCTATTTCAAAGATCACCGAACGAGTAACAAATTCACAAGAGCCGAACGAGTGGAAAACTTAAGAGCCGAACGAGTTAGAAACTTCTTGAACCGAACGAGTGGAACACGACTAGAACCGAACGAGTAACAATCTAAAGGACCGAACGAGTTCATTTTCTATAGAGCCGAACGAGTGAAAAATCTCAAGGACCGAACGAGTAATTTTTTTTGAGATGGACCGAACGAGTTTTTCTTCTAGCTTGAACCGAACTAGCAACACCACTTGAGAACCGATCGAGTAATATTTCAAAGATAACCGATCGAGTGACTTCAAGAAGTACCGAACGAGTGACTTCATGAACCGAACGAGTTGCTTCCTTCATGGACCGAACGAGTAACATTCTCTTGGAGCCGAACGAGTGAAAGCACTAGCACCGAACGAGTTTTTTTCTAGCTTGAACCGAACTAATACACACAAGAACTAATACACACAAGAACGAGTGAAAAATCTTCACGTTTTAACAAGTTTTTGGTTTTTCGGTTTCGAGTGACGTTAAACGACGGGACTTACGACTTATATCATCGTGTTCGTGGCATCATTTCGATCAACGTGGTGTATTTAGTTTTTACCGACGATAACCGTACGCGTTTGAAAGAGCATATATACACACGTTTCATTTTTGGTAAATTTTGAAATACGAACAAGAAAGAAAAATGGTGGGAAATTTTTTAATTATTAAACCAAAATTGGAAATGTACACATGCAGTCCCTGAACTTAAGGTGGTTTTCAAAGTTCGTCCTTTGTTTGTTTTAAAACCCTTTTTGTTAACTTAGGCTTACACCGTCAGTCCTTAATTGTTCTAATTCAGCCCGTTAGCCCTTTAAAGTGAATCGTTTGTGCACCGTTTGTCCTTATTTGAGTTTTGATCAACCGTTAATCATTTCAAGCTCAAAATTTGTGCACCGTTCAACGTTTTTAGCTCACAAATCGTTATCAAAAGTTCAAGTTCTTCAACAACAACAACGATTTCACCAACAATAATTCTATTTTTACGGTTTTCTTGATTTAGTAAAATCCCGCGAAATACTCTTGTATTTTCTCGGTTTAGTCAAGACTTGTAAAATCCCGTAAAATAGTTTTCCACAACAACAACAATCACATCCACTTAAGATCCAACAAATCTTTTACACTTCATAATTCACGATAAAATGGAAACAAAGAATACTTCATCTTCGGGTTCAGTTTTAGAGGAACCAGAGATACAGAAACTGCAGATGCAAGCAAAGATTTTCAAAGAAAACTCCTTGAACAAATTAATGCACTTAAATCAACACTCACTTCTCGAAAGACAGAGTATTCTTGTAACACAAGTTTGCACAATTCTTTGGTGATGTGTCAGAAACTTCACGTTTCAGTTATCTCAACACCTGGAATAACTTAAGAACACTTCTCAATGCAGAAAAACACTTCACGAAGATGGGATTCATAAATCAGCTCTATAGTGTGATCAAAGTCCAGTTTGAAAGTTCATTAACTCTTATTGACTTGTTAAGCCTCTCGATACTTATTCAGTTCTTTTTCATCAGATCGAGAAGTAAGAAGAAAAATTCAGAGATTACACTAAAATGACAGTCAAAACATTCAAGGAAACAATCATCTAGACATGAACTCCATTGAGCCACTGTATAATGAACAGAGCAAGTCCGAGAAAGAGCTTAAGATGACATTGAAAAAGTTGAGTGCAAGACAGTTGCAGATTCACAGTGCAAGGTTAAGAGGTCAATTCATCGGTTACAAGTTCAGGAGATGAACAAAATGTGGCGAATTGTATCAGATGAAGAGATTAGATATACAGCATTGGGAGCACATTACGAATTTATGGCAAAGATGCAGTAAGTAATAGTGCAGAATCAAGTTCTACTGATACGCCATTGGTAATGTACAAAACATGATGAAAGAGAATGTGTTTGCCAATGAAACAGATAAACATTCTGAGAAAACACTGTGCGAATGTGCTATGAGCGTCGCTGCGCTTGCTATTTATTGTAAATTTAATCTTGTGATATGAGGGAAAACAACAAGATTTTAACGCAATTATAGAAAGCAATGCATTCATTTGACTCAAGAATTGGAAAAAGTGCAAAACTAACATTGATGAAAACAATAAGTGCTCTGGGGGGGCTATTAGTTGTCCGGGATATTTGTACTGATTGCACTCTTCGAAACAACACTACTGGAGTTTGAGAAGTACAAAGCCTTCTATTGACGGACGATTGATTTATGACATTCTTCAAACAATTTATAAATACTTCTAGGATATTAGCTCGAAAGACATTGAATTCAAGAAGGTTTGAAATACTACAGCCAATGAAATTTCAGTTACTCAATCAGAACACGGATGACTTAGTCAAAACAAGAGTCTTTTAACAGGTCACACTGGGGAAAGGTTATCTCAAATAGAAACACAAACGGTCATTTCAGATTTAAAGGTAAGGAAGAAAAAGATATTGACAAATGATTGAATGGACAAAACAGTTAAAGTTTTTGAACACGGAATTGTTTATACTCGTATCAGTCTTTCAGACATTATATGTTAGCACCCAAATGTGCGGCCCCAATTTATGGTAGGACTAAACCTTTGCCAATCAAGGATCTCAAGACATGCTCAATCTGATAAAGCCACTGTTTGTATGAGATCCATATGATACTTGATCCTGCAAAAAGATTTGCCCCTAATAGGAAGAGACTCATGACTTTAATAACGAGGTAGATCCAAAATTAGCTAAAGAAATAGTGAAACATACGCTACACTAGTAGAATAGTTTTTATTGAAATTTTCAAAGCACCCTCACTGGAGTATCTTTATCAGTTGGAACGCGCAAAAGAAGTTAGGAAGACAATGTGGAGAAAACCGTTTGTTAGAACAAAACCAAACATTGCTAAAAACGTTGCCTTTCTACCCGTTTCTAAATCCATTAGTAAAAGTAGACAAGTTTATAACGAAATGACAAACAACTTCAATCATTTTAGAACCAATTTGTGCTCAAAACTTGGTTCTATCATTTACTAATAGAGATTTCTTAACCCAACTGTAAAGAGTATGGAAGTTTTGATCAAAACCTTATTAATGCCTCTTTCAGACAAAACTATACTGGACAGTCATTGTTTTGTTCATGAACTAAAAACAGAAATGCATGACGATTTGGAGTACGTTAAATCCCTTGAAAAGGAGGTTGACGAACTTGAATCTGAAAAGGCTGATTTTTCAAACATTTATGATCTACTTCTCGAAGAGTGTGTGTCTAAAGATGTTATATGTTCATATTTGCATTCTCTGTCTGATTTAAATGCTCATACTGGATTACAATGCTTATATCTTCACAAGGTCAAAGAATGTGAATGTCTTGCACAAAAGCTTTCGAAACAAACTGAATCTGTTAACAAAGAAGTTCATAATAATTTGTTAAAAAGTTTTTCTAAACTTGAAAAACACTCGATTTCTCTTGAACTTGCTTTACAACAATGTAAAGAACAAATGAAAAACAACTCAGTTTGCAAAGAAAACAGATCTAATGTATTTCGAAAAGAACGTGAACAATATCATGAAATACAAGATTTGAAAGCTCAAATGCAAGACAAGAACATAGCCATCAGTGAGTTAAAGAAACTCATTGAGATGTTCAAAAGAAAGGGTGTGGATACTAATTTTGAACAACCATCTATCTTGGGAAAACCGCCTGTACAATCAATCAGAAATCAACCAGTGGTAAGACAACCAACTGCGTATAAATCTGAACGATATCAATGTCCACAACAGCGGTTTGCCTCCCAAGTTGATGTGTCGAATAAGTTGACAAAACCTGCCACTCCACACTCTTGGCATCAAATGAAGGAATCATCTTTAGCTAAGCCAAATGATTTGATTGCACCTGGCCCCTCTAGGAATTGCCCAAAGCATGTGTCACATCAGTCACCAAGGGAAAAAGTAGGCTCAAATGACATGGTTCATAACTACTACCTAGAGAAAGCTAAGAAAAGTGCACAACTTCAGAAAGACAAAGATGTGAATGGAAAACCTAGTATGATTGATCCTGCTAGATTACCCAACACTGCTAATGGTTGCAAACCAAAACCTAGGAATTGGCAAGCATCAATGAGTAGTCGGGTTTCAAACAAAGATGTTCACTTAGGAGAACATAGGAAACAAAAGCCTTTCTTGAAGTTCAATGAATTGCAATGTCCTACATGCAAAAAGTGCCTTTACAGTGCAAATCATGATGAATGCGTCTTAGAATACCTCTCAAGGTTAAATCCTCGTGCCTCTGCACAGAATAAGGATGCAAAATCCCATAAGACAACAAAGAGATATATGCCCGTAGAAAAGTCAAGTGCATCTAAGAAACCAGAAAGACAGATCCCCACAGGACATAGGTTCTCAAACAAAAAGACTACCACTGTCCCTGAGAAAACAATGAATCCTAGATCTTGTCTTAGGTGGAAACCAACGGGTAGAATCTTTAGTAATGTTCGTCTTAGGTGGATTCCCACAGGAAAGTTACTCAACTCTTGCACGGGCAAGGTTGACAGTGAACCCGCGCATGGTTCAATAGTAGATATCCCTCATATTCATGCATGCAAACAAACTCTGGGTTTAAGTGCAGGTACGTCATTCAATGGTCAAAAGCAACAAAGAATTGACCTAAATGCAGATGCACTATACAATGAAAAGCAGGAAAATCTCAGAGTGTGGTTGCTGAAATTACTGATATCTAAGAAACCAGTGCCAGAATGGTTTCACAAAAGATGAAATCTTCAAAAAAAGACGTTTGATCGCAGCAGATCAAGCCTCGGTCTTCATGGCAATGATGTCTGATCACAACAGTTCAGACCTCGCACCACAACGACAAGAGATGTCTGTTGAAAATGTCTCTTCAGGCCTCGTTCCTCAAGGACAAAAGGCGTCAGATTATGACAACTCTGACCCCGTGCCCCCAAGACAAATGTTGTTCCTACGGCAGAGAAGACAGATTCGTCACAACAAGGGTTTAGAAATTTCTCTTCAGTCCTTTACTTGAAGAATTTTATTACAATCCAACAAACGGTCAAGTGAGGAAAAACAACAATAATCAAGTCACAGAATGCATGTTTCAAGAAGATGAATTTATCAATTTTTCTTCTTTTTCCTTTTTTGTACACGGGTAACAAAGAAATTGGTGAGTCTTCTTCACGCAACATTGATGATACCGTATGTGCATTCATTTCAACCACAAAGTCATGATTAAGGATGGACCAGAGATTATCCGATTAGAACTGTTAGTGGAAAAATTCCAACCATGCCAGTTCTTCAAAACAAGAAGACAGCTTTTTGCCACAGATCCTGAAATGTGTATGTTCGCACTCTCACGGTGTAGTATTGTTGAAACCAAGAACATAAGGAGCAATGGCTGATTCTGCATGATGAAGCAATGCAGGATGAGCTTCATCAGTTCGGACAGACTAAAAGTCTAGGACTAGCGACAAAACCATTTGGCAAGAGGATTATAAAGCTAAAGTGGTTATGAAGAACCAAAAAGGGATGAGATCAGACTGTTAATTCGCAACAATGCACGACTTGTAGCTAAAAAAAGGGTTATGCTCAGGTAAGAGGGTATTGATTTTGAAGAATCATTTGCTTCAGTTGCTCCGCTTGAAGCAGTTCGGGATTTTTGATTGCCCACGCAGCACACAGTCTTTTCCAATCTATTCTGATGGAGTGAAAACGGAATTTACTTAATGGGGGTCCACTGAAGGAAGAGGTTCTACTTGCTCAGCGGAAGGGTTCGTTGATCCAGATCATCCAGAAAAAGTTACCTTCTTAAGGAAAGCTTTGTATGGATTAAAGCAAGCTCCAAGAGCCTGGTATGATGAACTATCAAACTTCCTGATGTCCAAAGGCTTTACTAAAGGTACAATTGACCCAACTTTATTCAAGATAAAATACGGGGAGGATATTCTACTAGTGCAGATTTACGTTGATGACATAATTTTTGGGTCTACAAACCCTAAATATTCAAAAAGATTTGAAAAGTTAATGCACAGTAGATTTGAAATGTCCTTAATGGGGGAGATGAAGTTCTTTTTAGGACTACAGATCCACCAGTCCCCAAAAGGTATTTTTATCAATCAGGCCAAGTACGCTTTAGAAATTCTGAAAAAGCATAATATGGATAATTGTCACTCCATTGGTACACCATTGGTTACTAAACCCAAACTAGATAGATTTGAGTGGAGAACCCGTAGACCAATTTGATTATCGTAGTAAGATCGGGTCACTCATGTACTTGACATCTAGTAGACCAGACTTAGTGCAAGCAGTATGCTATTGTGCACGTTATCAAGCACGACCAACACAAAAGCACCTCAAAGAGGTTAAAAGAATCTTTAAATACCTAAAGGGTACCATTAACATGGGACTCTGGTATCCAAAGGATTTTGGCTTTGAACTAACAGTATTTTCAGATGCTGATCATGTCAGATGCGTTGATACTCGAAAAAGCACTTCTGGAGGGATACAGTTCCTTGGTGATAAGCTAGTAAGCTGGATGTCAAAGAAACAAAACTGCACTGCAATGTCTTCAGCAGAGGCAGAGTATGTGGCGTTATCTGCAAGTTGTGCTCAAGTAATGTGGATGAGGACACATCAGGATTATAGCTTCCACTAAACAAAATACCGTTTTTATTGCGACTCTCAGTCGCCATAGCAATATCATGCAACCCGTACACGGCATTCCGAACGAAGCACTTCATACTCGTATCATTTCATAAAGGAACATGTTGAAAATGGTATTAATTGAAACTATATTTTGTCAGAAATGAATACCAATTAGTGACATGTTTACGAAAGGCCTTCCTGTGGACTGTTTTAAAAGTATTCTTTTCAGAAGGATTGGTTTGAGATGTTTGACTCAGCTGATCTGGATGGTTTTGACAGATGTGACTGCTTGATATTATATAAACATCACAATGTAATTATTTGTGAGAAAGAAAATACAAAAATATAAAACTTCAAAAGAATATACAAAATAAGAAAAATCAGAAAATTTCCAAAAAGACTTCTCTTGCTATCTGAAATAATAGCAAGCCATGTGGCATGTTTTGAAAACACTTGAACTTCTGCTCGAACTTCATTTACAGGCTTGAGTATTTGTATTCTTCCTAGGTTTCCTTAAGTATACCAATTTAACCACAGGTTTCGATGATTCAGAGTCTAGAACTATTGGTTTCCTAGAAGGCACTTCATTAGTAGTGGTAATCCTAGTTAAAGGGCACGCATTTCATACTATAGTGAAGGTCCGACCGGTGGGTGTCCAAATATATCCTATCATTCTTGGTATTGCCTGAAGGCTGTGATCCGCTAGCACTAGTAGAATGTCTTACTCCTGTAGAATGCAACACACGCTTGTTAGAAACTATGTTTGAAGTCGAGGCTGGTTTTGTGTTTTCTGTGGATGTGAGTGATTCGGCAAACCTAACTTTCTTGTCCTTTTTCCTCGGTATGACCTCAATTAATTGAGGACCACAATTGTTGATGCTAGGGCATGATCTACTTATGTGTGAAAGCAAATCCTGAATGACTTTGGTATACCTAAAGGCAGACTCTAAAAGTGGATCTTGAGGATAATTTGCTTTTACATGTTCGACTATATCCCTAAGGACCAAAGCTTCTTCCTGGGTATGCTTAATATACGAGGAGTGAGCAGTCCTTTTATTCAACAATTTGGGTGTGATTGGTTCCATGTTATCCTTAGACATTTTTGGATCAACAGAGTGGGTCACAGTATCCTCTTTATCTAACGCTTTTCCTTTAAGTTTCCTTAACTCATTTTTTAAGGCTGCTATGACCAAACCTTGTTCCTGAAGTTTTGCATTTAAATCAGAAATCTCCCCAGACTTTATATTGACTTGCTTGATTAACGCATCACATTGTTCTTTTGATTGAACACGTTTTGGTTTAATCGAGTCATAAAGTTGTTTATAAGTCTGTTTCAAATGCTCATTCTCAGTCAGCAACAAGTTTTGTTACTCTTGTTCCAAGTCAATTGTTAAAGTCTCAACATTATCCATGTCTATTTTGACTTTTTCTGCTCAACCTTTCCTTTTAAGGACTTATTTGCTCTTTTAACTGGACAATTGACTGTGTCTTTCGCTGAGACTGAGCTCTCATTCATTTAATTCAAACACTGAGTAAACACTTGGAGCTTTTTGATCTAATAAACTGTTTGTCTGTTGAAAAATTTCTTGATTAAGTTGAGAATCAGCTTCCAAAGTGATGCAATGTTTTTCAAGAGTTGTAAAACTCTTACAAAGTTTATCGTAAGTTTCTTTATCAACAAAATCCTTTTTGTTGAGAAGCTCAGTCTTGAGTTCGAGACACTTTTGACATTCATTCACAGTTTCACAACACATTCACAGACAAAATTCACAATAGTTTTTACAATATCATGATCAATGGCTTGTGCCAAGAGTCGTTCATTTTCACTCAAAACTTGATTCATTTTAACTTCGAAAGTTCTGGACTCCAAGCGATGTTGTTCGACAGCCTGTTCCATTTGATAAAAGACATTTTGGACATCGGCAAGTTCTTCAACCAAGTATTGATTGAAGTTATTGAAGATATCTTTTAATTCTTTTATAAACGGAATGATTTCATCTCGAAAACAAGCCTTTGTATGTTCAAACCCCCACGTGCCCTCAGTGATAGCTGTGGCAGTGGTTCTTTCTTTGACAACCTGATCAAAGCCAGTAAGATAGCGTTTAAGCTCTTTCAAGCTAGTATTCACCATACTTACTTTAGGAAGTTCTTTTGGAACCTCAACTTTGACGGTTGTGGAAGAATGAGATGGGTCTAAAGCTGGGACCGAAGTCGCTTTCCAATAGGCATGTTCACTATATAAATCAGATTGTCGAACAAATCGTTTATTGTAATCGTTATTAAGAATAGCATAATTAATGGGTTTAGTGTTCACTTTATGTTTTACAACCATTGGATCTTGTTCTTTCAAAAGCATTTTTGAACGACTCTCTTCACAAAGCATTAATGTCTCATCAGAATCAGGAATCACAATAGCATCCATTTTAAGAATGACATTCCCGTCATACAGTTTTGGCTTTGACTCCCGAACTTTCTTCAGATAGAAAGGTTTTTCAAAACCGATAGCTTGTTTTGTGGAATGATCATAACAAATTTTGGATTTAGTCATCATATGAACAGTTTGCGCAGATTGACCTCTTTTGAAAATGATATTATCAAGTTGCTTAATTTTCTTTTCTAAAGCAATTTCTCTATCAATATTTCTGTTTTCTTCCATTTTTAAATCATTTTTGAGATCAGAAACTGTTTTCATTAAAGAATCCTTTTCTTGCACTTGTTCAGAAAGAGTTTGCTTAAGACGTACAATCTCGGCATACTGTTCATTTGATCCTGAAAAACTGTTCTCAACATTTTGCATTTCTTTCAATCATTTTGAATCTCTTCTTTATATCTGTCTAAGTCGGTAGTCAAAGCCATTTATGGCATTTTTATATTCCGATTAAATTGGTGCAGTTCATCACTTGGGTATTTTAATATTTTACAAACATAGTTTATATATCAGGAATCTTGTTGAGGAAGAGTTTAGAATTCTGGACAGTTTCCTGTTGTGTTTCACTCAGATACTAAGAATAAGGAATGATATTGCTATCACTGGTTATTTCAGTTTCTGTCTGATTCACATCATTAGACTGTTCAGAAGACGTCATTATCTGCTCACTTTGATTGATTAAATCATAGATGGATTATCGGATTGTGTTACCTTCAGTGTGTGTTCTGAGCTATTCTGAAAGATTCGCCATGGAGCAGTCTTGGCTGAGTTTATTTCGTTAAAAATCAGAGTCATAGGCATCCAGATTCATCGCTTGATAACAGCATTGTGGTTAATGACAGTCTGAGAGGTTTGGAGTGTCAAGAAAGTCATGGATCTGCCAAAATGTTATTTCCTTCCTAAGTTAAAAACTTGACACTTGCTTGAGTTCAACCAGAACACTTTATTATTGAACCACGTTTCAATCCTTTCCTCTTTGGCTTAGTACCTCTGTTGGGCAATATGACCTCTCTTTGCAGTTGTAATAGATGACAGTCCGTTGTTTCCCTGTGTTGTTCCATCTTCTCAGGTGTGTATGTTATCAGTGTTCTTAGCAGCTAAGTAGTTTGTCTCCCTGAAGCAGGTTTCAATAGGTACTTTTCCCATCATAGATGGTAGCTTGTTGCGCGGGTTTGACAAGTCCTTAGCTGAGTGTTGGTAGTAGGATACCGGGATGTGACAACAGCAGTTAAGAATGACATGTATCATGTGATTGATCGCATCAATTGGATCATCCCCTTTCTGGAACACTAGAACAATTAGACCGGAGTCTGGTTGGGAAAATTCAGATTGTTGATGTTGGTAAGTTGTGGGAGCATATTCCAATTGTGGGATGGATGATTGTGGAGAATAAACGTTGTGTTGAACTGAGGATTGGTACTCATTTGATGGATAAGTGATTGAAAGAGGTGTTGATTGACTGGTTATGAATTGTTGAGTCTGATAAGGTGTTACAAACTGTGAAGACGGATATGGTGAAACATGATGTTGAGGTTGAGAGTTTGGGTAAGTGTGTAGATGAGATTGATAAGCCGACTGAGTTAATTGGTGAGATGCAACTAAAGCAAGAGGATCGGAGTTACGTTCATGCATCAAACGAACTTCATTTGCATGTCGTTCATGTTGTTCCAGGTAAGCATGAAGCTGATCAACATTGGTAGTATGCAAGTCTTTGACCAATTTAACATCAGTAACAAATTTGCTCCATTCATCAGGTAGAGTGTTTAAAAATTGGTATTAACTTGAAATGCTCCAATGGATCTGGTAGATGATGATATCTTGGTAGCAGAGTAAACCTCAAGTAGCACTCGTGTAACGACTCTTCTTTCTTGTAAGTGAACTTATCAAATTCATCATACAGCTTGCACTCTTGTTCTTGTTTCGTTAACGACGTTCCTTGCATTAGCAGTTTAATCTTCTCCCAAAGATCTTTTGCTACATGGTGTTGACTCACAAGAGCATAGATTTTGGTTGGAAGGCCTTGGAGAATGATGTTTATTGCTTTGATGTCACAATCAGCTTGAATGGCTTCAGCGGGAGTCAGTTTAACATATTCCTTAAGCCTTGTTACTCCATCCTCAGTGATTGAAGGCCAAACGAGTGGTCCTTTTTCAACAGAGGTAAGAATCATTCTTCCATGAGGTCTATTCAACATATACAGTTCCATTCGGCTCTTCCAAGAATCATACAAGTGTTTTACAAGCATTGGTGGTTGGTTGTCTCCTCCTGAAAGAAGTGACTTATCGGAAAGAGTTCATCATTGTAGTATCAAAGATTCACCAAATGATCGATCTGGGGGTGTGTAGAAAGAAATTATGTTTGAGTTATGTGTTGTTGAGTCTTGAACTGAAACACACGGGTTTTTACAATTCTCACCAAAAACCGGGGAAAAAAAGTTAATGTTTCACTGGGATTTTACAAGTTAAGGAAATAACCGTATAATTTAGATATTTGAGTTAGTTTATCTTAAATGGAAATTAATAGTTCGGTTGACAAAGAGAGATTTGGTTTGGTTCAAATAGATAGGTTTTGTTCGGTTTCACTGGAAATAATTTGTGGTGGTCAATAAATAATCTAGTTCGGTCCTAGTTAGATTATCTTGTTTGGTTCCAACAAAGATTCTAGTTCGGTCCACCACTTGTTCGGTCCTGCTGGTTCGGTTCCAACACGAAATCTAGTTCGGTTATTGCTAGGTAAGCTTGTTCGGTTCCTTCTTGGTAGAACTCGTTCGGTTGAAATAGATATAAGACTCGTTCGAATCCCTTGTTCGGTTATCTTGTTCGGCTTACTCGTTCGGCTACCTTGTTCGGTTCTACTCATTCGGTTCCAACTGAAAATACCTAGTTCGGTTCCAACTACTACGAAACTCAAATTTTCAAAACTAAAAAAGATACATTTTTGAATGGTTTTTTAGCAAAAATTCTTGTACAACTAGTGTTACTAACCCTATAGGAACAATAAAAATGAAAACTTTAAGGTTTTTATACCAAAAAATTTTGAATCAAAAAATTTTGTTCTTTATAAGGATTTTGAACACAAATCACAAGACAAACACAAAAACTAAACACACCACTCCATGGCTCTTGATAACAAGTGAGGATTCAGTATTTAATGATATTAAGACAAAAACTGTTTAGTGGGTTGGATGATCTTAGAAGAGAGAAAAAGTAACCTAGAATGGATGTATTTGATTATATGAAATATGGGAAAATGGAACTACCCAAAAAAACACCTCTCCAGAATCTTGGAGGAGGTGTAATTTATATGTCTATAGGCGGACCATGGGCTATATGGGTTTCCCATGGGTCTTGGGCCAGACTAGATTACTAATCTAATTATTACACTAACTACGAGCTAAGACTATTACAACTTGGAAGTGATCGGCACTTTTTGTGTTTCCAACAATCTTCTTCTGTACACTTAAACACAGTACGATTCATTTCTTCCTCATAGCTTAAAACCTCATTGTTTGATTGTATTTCATATCCTAAGCCAACTTTACTATTTTGAGTATACCTGAATCAAACTAATTCCAAAGGGATTTTAGAAGAATTTTTCCATGACTTATACTATTTTCTGCATTTGTTCTTTTCTTTTACAGCGTTTCATTCCTATTCTCTATATTTTTGTAGCTTTTCATCTTTTGCATATTATTTCATTTGCTGAAATGTAAGCTGTTCCCATTTAGAGATAATTGCTGCTTTTGAATAAGTAACAATTGAGCATCTAATTTTTTAAAAGCTAGAAGTATGGGAAGTATTTTTGCTTCTGGTTCACCTAACTGATTCGTTGTTCATCACACAGTGTTTTAAGCGTTTAATTATATGAATCATATGCACAGTTTTAGTAACATAATGATACCTCATTATTTGAGCTAATTTCCATGAGTGCATGATTTGTCTCTTCTTCCTCCACTGTCTGTTCTCCCCAATTGACAACCCCATCATCCATTGTTAACAAACAGTTCTGATTCTGCTCTTTCTTTCTAGCTCCTTGATCTTGATAAAATGAGTCTCTCTTCTTTCCATCATTTGTCCCATTGGATGTGCATTCCCTAGCAAAATGACCAGTGTTGTGACATTTGAAACATTCAAGCTTCTTTTTTTCAAAACCAACAGGTTTGTTTCCATCAATTCGAACTCTCCTTCTAGTCTTCTTATAAAACTTCTTCATTTGAATAGCAATCATTGCTATCTGCCAGTTTATGTCCATCTTTTCAATGTCCACATCATCAATCTGTTCTAGGTCTTCATGAAGCAAGTCCAGATCTTCTGATTGTTTGGCAAAGAGTGAATAAATCACTTCATCAGCAAAACGTTGACAGTAACTTCTCGTTCTGGAATATTATTTGAAGAAGTAGAAGGAGTGAAAGTACTTTAGGCATCAGTATGACCATACTTAACCTTGTTAGTGCTGCTCTTGTTGTGTGATACAAAAGTAACATTTTGAGCACTTGCAGATGATTTTGAGGTACTTGTGAGTTCCTGCTCAAAGACCCTAAGGTTATTATACAAGTCATCAATGGACAAAGTGTCAACATCTGGTTTGGTTCTCATTGTCTTTGCCAGATTTGACCAAGCTGGGGGCAGAGATCTGAGAAACTTGTGATTTGCATCCTCAGTTGATACTTTAGCACCATGGGCTTCCAACTGTGAGAGTAGTTGTTAGAACCTGTCATATCCCTTTTCTAACCCTTCTGAAGTTGATATAGTAAATGCTTCTAAACGTTGTTTAAAATCAGCTTTCTAATCTTTTTGAATTGGCTTTACACAAACCTAGTCCTTATGGCTTCTCCAAATTTCTTTTGCATCATCCATTCTATGAAAATCTGCTCAAATGTTCCTGGGAATGGCCAATTATGTAAAGATAGTTTGGCTATTCCTTTCCTTTTCAACAGCATGAATTTTTGCAGCAGATACTGGTGAAAGTATTCTAACAACACCATCTTTTCCAGTTGAGATTCTCTTCTTTGACGACTTTGCAAACTACCTAGTCAGTAATATTATACCAAAAGGAATGACATATCAACAAAAGAACAAATTCTTCTCTGACCTCAATAACTACTTTTAGGAGGAACCTTATCTCTTTAAAGTATGCTCCGACAATATGATCAGACATTGTATATCTGGACCAGAAACTCGAACCATTTTAGATCAATGTCACCACGGACCAAGATGTGGACATTATGGACCAAACATAACTGCTAAAAAAGTCCTTAATTCAGGATTTTGTTGGCCAACAATCATCAAAGAAGCTCATACTCTAGTGTGCTTATGTGAAGCATGTCAAAAGACTAGAAATATATCAAAACGTGATGAAATGCCCTTAAACAACATTCAAGTATGTGAAATTTTTGACATATGGGGTATCGACTTTATGGGACCATTCCCAAAATCATATAAGTTTGAATACATTCTAGTCGCTGTTGATTACGTATCTAAATGGGCCGAAGCTCAAGCTTTACCAACCAATGATGCCCGAGTAGTAGTCGCCTTTCTGAAGAAACTATTCTGCCGTTTCGGAATGCCCAAAGCTCTAATCAGCGACCGAGGTACTCACTTCTGTAACAAAATAATGGAAAAAACCATGAAAAGATATGGAGTTAATCACCGTTTCTCTACATCTTATCACCCTCAAACTAGTGGTCAAGTTGAAAACACAAACAGAGCTCTTAAAAGAATTCTTGAAAATACTGTTAAAGACAATCCTGCTATCTAGTCAAGAAAACTTGATGAAGCTCTGTGGGCCTTTCGCACTGCTTACAAAACACCTACCAGTACTACACCATACAAACTAATATATGGAAAGAACTGCCACTTACCATTTGAAATTGAACACCGTGCATACTGGGCACTGAAGAATTGTAACCCAGATCTCATCGCTGCTGGTGAGAAAAGAATGTTTTAGTTACATGAGTTAGATGAACTTAGACACCAAGCTTATGAAAAATCTCATCTATACAAAGAAAGAACCAAAGTCTGGCATGACAGAAAATTAAGAATGAGAAAGGAATTCAAACAAGGAAATAAAGTCCTGCTATTTCACTCAAAGTATAAATTTAAACAACCGAAACTCAGATCCCGATGGTTAGGACCTTATATAGTGAAACATCAATACCCATCTGGATATGTTGAACTTTATGGAAAAGATGGAAAGACGTTCATAGTCAATGGCCATCGACTTAAACTATATCACAAAAAAAACAATGACTCAAGAGAAGCAGTCACTCCCTTTTTCCCAAACTAATGACCCCCGAAATACGAGTCTAGCTAACGACTCTTTTAAAAATTTAGTGCTTCTCGGGAGGCAACCCGTGCTTTCACTTATGCGTGGAGGAGTTCCTCCTCCATTCTTCTACTAATATTATTTATTTTCTAAAAAAAACAAAATTATTTTCTTTTTGTGTGCTTTTGCATATTTACTCTTATGCAGGTAAATTTAGCTCGAAGATATGGAAAATTACAACGTATGCTCAAGATAGCTCTACCTCCGCTATGCATTTCTCTATGCCTCGGGAAGTACCGCTTTCTTTTAATTTTCCCTATTTTATCTCTATTATCAGTTATCACATTGAGGGCAATGTTCAACTTAAGTGTGGAGGGGAGCCAAATAGGAAAAATTAATCATATCCCTCTATGTTTGCCCTGTTAAAAAATTTTCTAGCTGATATTTTATGAAAAATCTTAATTATATATGCTTTCAAAAGTAAAAAATGCTCTTAGTAAGGCAAATCCAACCGGATTGACATTATAGCTAGCACACCCCAATCCACTAAATTGTGAGAAATCTAAGCCTTTATTCGGGTATCCACCTTTGGTACCTAAGATAATTGATGCCTTTAGCTTGTTCGAGTTAAGGTTTGATTGCAGTCATATGTGTCTATTCCGTCGTTACGGATGTGTATGTATGGTCTTTGTCGCCTTTTCTGGAACATTGGTATTGGTTGATAATTATATTTGAGAGAGCCGGTAATTTAGAAGCTCTAGAACTTGTGCTTAATCATCATTTACTAGACCGAAGCCTATCACATGTAATGTATCCCGCAAGGCTATGTTATTGCAAGCGATTCCTTAAATGCTATGTTGCTGAAGTATCTGAAAATTGATTGAAGAAGTCCTGTGCCAAGCCTTAATTATCATCATGTTAAAAAAATGTGTTATAATCGTTCGAAGAAATAAAGGCTTATGTTCGGCGCATGAAGATTGGATCCTCTCTAGTACCAAATTTTCATCCTTACCCTTCGGTCATGTTATGTTTAATGTACAGAGCTATGGCAGCTTCTAGATCTTGTCTTGCAAATGAGTGTTCTTCACAAAATCATATCTAAACCCTATCTGAGTGAATTGTTAAAATCAAACATTATCCTATGTAAGGAGCTATGCCTAATATGTCTATGCCTGAAAAGTTATCTAACATACAATCTCTTAAAAAAATCAAATTTTCTCCACGTCACGATAAATGATTTTATTTTCTCGCTTCCATTGCTTGAGGGCAAGCAATAAGCTAAGTGTGAGGATTGATAAGGGCCCAACTTATACATTTTGCTTTGGCTTATATATATATTTGATCATTTCTCGTGAACTTTTGATACTTAATTAAGCTTAAATTGCTTATAGGTCCACTTGAAGACTCTAAAGACCCAAGCTCAAGAATCTATACACTTTGGGAGGCGAATACAAGAAAAGAAAGATTTCTAGCCAAAAGCTTAAGAAGTCGGCCGCACTTGTTACATAGTGCGCCATACTTTCCTCTGAAGTTCAAACACCTCCACACTTACAATATTGTGCGCCATATATTTTCCCAAAGATTGAAGAATTAAAGTCCATTAAATGTTATCGCATTAACTCTACAAAACCGCCGCACTTATTTGTAAGTGTGTCGCACTTCCAGTAAAAGCCATTAAATACTATCGCATTAACTCCCTAAGTCCGCCGCACTTATTTGTAAGTGCGCCGCACTTTTCACCAAATTTTGCCTATAAATTGAGACAAAATTTCTCATTCCTATCACCCCTCTCACAACCATTTCCACTTATTCTACACACACATACCCTTCTCCTTTCACCAAAACACCAAGAAACACTTTTTCCCTTAAAGAAAAGATCTAACAATCAAGAACGAAGAAATTTTCTTACTTTATTATTGAAATAATGGAAATTTATATAATGAGTACTTTTGTTATGAACCCCTTAGCCATGAGAGGCTAAATCTCTCATGACTACTCGGTGAAGTTACGATAATGAATAAGTGTTTGGTATGATCTTGATTCGCTTTAATCCTAAGCTTATGTTGCAACCCTGTTATATCCCATCTACTATTTTTGCTTATCAACTAAGATTATATATCAATCTGTATAGGTCAAAGACCCGTTATGAGCTATGTGGTTTTAAAAGAGTTGTCGAGGTCTTTAACGCCTATGCCAAAAAGTCCACTTTTGTAATTTGATAAACAAAAAAGCATTTGAATAAGAGAACTGATTATTTGAGTGACAAACATTTTGGGCTGGTTAACTAAATATAAGTCTTAAGTTAAAGAATGTTGATTTGTGAAAACGTTTTCTGACGAGAAATCGTCTTTATAATTAACTTACCCATCGTCAAGTCAAAAATCATTTCCAAAACTTATAAGTTATTTTTCAATTATCCGAGTAGTCATACTTTTTGTCATTGGTAAAGTAAAAATTATTTTCAAAATTGTTAAAGTCTATTTTCTTTCTGATTATTTGAACACTACTCTAATCCCTGTGGACGACCTGGTCTTATCTAAAAAGATTATACTGCACTACCGTGGTTATACTTTACCCGTGTGTGTCCAATAATTGATCCGGTAGTTTTCAGTCTATAAAATGTAAAGCTTTTAAAACACATCAGAAGGTAAGGTACCTAACAACCAAAGTTAGGTGGTTGAAATTGATATTCCTGTTGTAATGAATAGTTCCAACCTACTTGGTGGTAGTGGCTTTGTATAAAGTGTTAGGTCTCCTAAGGGGCGTTTTGGGTCATATTTAGATTTTGTTTTTTCCAAGTCATTGACCAAGTTTTAAAGCTGGTGTTTGTTTGACACTTCCTAATAGAGCACAAAGGGATGTTTTTCCTTAGTTACTTGGACAAACTCTGATGAGGTGTTATTTTATACACTTTTTCGGGGTCGTTTAACCCTCTAAATCATGCATTTATACCCAAAATAGGTACTTAATCATTCTTTTTTAGGTATTTAGCATTTGGAAGGCATTTAAAGGAAATACACGTGACTTGGGCTCATTGGAGAAGAAACGACATGATTAACAGCCAATACAACCAAATCCATGTAAATTAATGACTACAGAGCGTGAAAACGACTTCGCATGTAATAAAACGCGACCCGTCGTGCCCTATCTATTGACGGCGACCCAACACGTGCCTTATGACTAACGAAACCCTGAAGATTTTGTATCACGGAGATTAGAAGACCATTGTCACTTCGCGCGAAATAGTAGATATTGTTTTAAAACATAACTCCCTTCATGACGAACTCGGATTCGCATTCAACTGCACACCCTAAACAGCGAAGAGGACGAGAAAATCTACAACCTTGCAAAAAATGTCGCTGTGACAATATCACGATTTTCTCTGACTGCGTCGGGAAGCTCAGTTTAGGTTTTGTCTATAAATTCAACCTCATAACTTCATTTTTATCAAGCCTCAAACCCTAGGGCCGACTAAAGGGTTTGGGTAGGTGTTTTTTTAGAAACTTAGAAGACTTAATTCATTCCATAAATATCTTGTAATGGTTTGATTATCATATCTATCTTAATTCATGTCTTCAATTCCTTTTGTTGATTATGATTTCTATTGCTTGAGTATGCTTGGCTAATTCATCTAGTATTTATTTGGGAATGCATAAACCTAGTCATTAATTGATTAGATCTTGTTGTTTGTGACATATTCAACGAGTCTAATTAATTATAGTTTATAATTCTTGTTCCTTATTGCTTCTTGTTGATGGATGTGTAATGTGTTTCAAAAAGCTTTAAATTTATAATAACTAAAAATACCAAATTTAATTAATAGTTAAACACATAACGGGTAAAAGGAGAACCCACGTAGCATTAACCGTTTGAGTAAGATCCAGTCGTTCCACCGAGATTTGAGTAGTGTTTAGATAATCAGAAAGAAAATAAACTTTAACTTGAAAATAACTTTTTATTTTACCAATGATAAATAAAGATAACTACTCAGATAGTTAAAAATAATTCATAAGTGTTGCAAATGATCTTGAAAATGGAACCTTTTACTTACAAAGAATATTTCTCGTCAAAAAATGTTTTCATAAATTAACTTGATTAACTTAAGACTTATATTTAGTAGACTAGACAAAATATGTCACTCAAATCGTTTAGTTACTTATTATACCAAAACTTATTTTGTTTATCAATTCACGAAAGTAGATTTCTCGACACAGACGATAAAGATCATAGACAAATCTTTAAAACCACATAGATCATAACGGGTCGTTTTCGACCTATACCGGTAGATTTATATAATCTAAAGTTGATAAGCAAAAACCGATAAAATAGATATAACAACGATTGCAACACAATTTGTTAAAAGCTTGAATTAAAGAATCTCGATCAGATACCAAACACTTATCATATCCATAACCATCACGAGTAGGTCATGAGAAGATTTAGCCTCTCATGGCTAAGCGGTTCATAACATCGCTTGATTTAATAATACACTTCATTATTTTGCTAAACTAGTATGATGATCTTCTTCGTTCTTAGTTATTTAATCTTGATTCTCCCAAAGGGTGTGGTGTTTATGCTTGGTGAATGTGTGTGAGTTGAAGAATAGATGAGATGATTGATTGAAGAATGAAGTAGTGGGATGAGGGATGAATGAAGTGTGTGAAATTCGTCCCCTATTTATAGGCTAAGTCAGGGGTAAAAGTGCGGCGCACAAGGTTGTAAGTGCGGCGTACTTGGTGATTAAATGCGAGGGTAATAAATGTTTATTGAGAAAGTGCAGCGCACAAGGTTGTAAGTACGGCGTACTTAAGGTGTTAATGCAGTAGCATTTAAGTCTTCATTAATTCTTCATAATCAGATGGGAAGTGCGGCGCACTTGGTTGTAAGTGCGGCGTACTTGTGGAGTTAATGCTGAATTTTGACTAAGTCTTTATTTCTTTGACTTGAGGAGAAGTGCGGCGCACAATTGGTAAGTGCGACGCACATTTGCACTTTGAGAATTTGAACTTTATCTTTTCTTGTATGTTGTGTTCTTTAGCATATAAATACTCGATCTTTATTGTGCTTATCCTCGGGATGTCTTTAAGTGAACCTGCAAGTAATTCATGCTATTAAGTATCGAAATGAGAAATGATTAAATATAATTAAATAACGCCACCGAAAACATGTATAATTTGGGCATTATCAAATCCCTCCACACTTAGCTATTGCTTGCCCTCAAGCAATAAAAGCGAGAAAACAAGATCATTTATCGTGAAGTGGAGAAAATTTATATTTTACATGTGTTTACAGGTTTAGATAGCTTTTCAGGCATTGACATATAACATAGCACCTCACAGGGAAATGTGTTTGATTTAAAATTCACTCAACCACTTAGATAGGGTTTATATATTTTTGTGAGACACTCAATTTGCAGAGACATAATCTAGACAGCTACCATAGGCTTGTACTTGACACATAAACTTGACCAAAGGGCGGAACTTGATACTGAAGCGGAAGCATAAACTAATCTTCATGTGCCGGGACTTAAGCCTTTATTTGAGCTACTATATATTTTCTCCTTTATTTGAGCTACTATATATTTTCTTTCTTTTCTATTTTTTTTCTTCATGATAATCATAACTAAGGCTTGGCACATAACTTCTTCTTTTATCTTTAACTTCTTTACTTGGGATTTTTAGCAATTTAGCACTAAAGAGAGCACTTGCAAGAACAAGGACTTGCATGATTCATATCATATGATTAATTAGGCTTCGGTCTAGTAAATGATGATCAAGCACAAGTTCTAGAGCTTCTAAATTACCGGCTCACTCAAATATAATTATCAACCAATACCATTGTTCCAGAAAAGGCGACAAAACCACAAATACACATCCATAACGATGGAATAGATATATATGATTGCTCACTCCTTAACTCGAACACGCTAAAGGCATCAATTATCTTAGGTACCAAAAGTGGGTACCCGAATATTTTAAAGGCTTATAATTCTCACAATTTAGTGGACTAGGTTGTGCTAGCTATAGTGTCAATCCTGTTGGATTTGCCTTACTAAGAGCATTTTTTTAAATTTGAAAGCATATATATTAATTAAATTTTTTAGATTTTTGAAAGTATTAGTTGGTAAAAATTTGACAGGTTAAACATGGAGGGATATGATTAATTTTTTCTATTTGGCTCCCTTCCACACTTAAGTTGAATATTGCCCTCAATGTGATAACTGATAATAGAGATAAAATAGGGAAAATTAAGAGAAAACGGTACTTCCCGGGGCATATAAGTATATAGTTGCGAGAGAGCTATCCTTTAGTAGACTTTATAATTTTTCCAAATCTTTAAGTTATATTACCTGCATAAAAAAAGTAAACACACAAAAGCACACAAAAAGAAAATATTTTCGTTGTTTTTTTTAGAAAATAAAAAAAATAAAAATAAAAGATATGACAGAAGAATGGAGGAGGGACTCCTCCACACTTAAGTGAAGCACGGGTTGCCTCTCGAGAAGCGCTTAATTTTTAAGAGAGTCATTAGCTAGACTCAAACTTGGTGAGTCATTCTTTGGGAAAGAAGGGAGTGACTTCTTCCCTTGGGTTATTATAATCTTCTTTTTCATGATATAGTTTTAGTCGATGGCCATTAACAATAAACGTTTTTCCATATTTACCATATAGTTCAACATATCCGGACGGATATTGATATTTTACTACGTATGGTCCTAGGCAACGAGATCTAGTTTCGGTTGTTTAAATTTATACTTCGAGTGAAAGAGCAGAACCTTATTCCCATGTTTGAATTCTTTTCTCATTCTTAATTTTCTATCATGCCAGACTTTGGTTCTTGCTTTGTATAATCGAGAGTTTTTATAGGCTTGATGTCTAAATTCGTCTAGCTCGTGTAACTGGAACATTCTTTTTTCACCTACAACAATGAGATCTGGGTTGCAATTCTTCAAGGCCCAGTATGCACGGTGTTCAATTTTAAATGGTAAGTGGCAATTCTTTCCATATATAAGTTTGTAGGGTGTGGTACTGGTAGGTATTTTGTAAGCAGTGCGAAAAGCCCACTGAGCGTCATCAAGTTTTCTTGACCAAATAGCAGGATTGTCTTTAACAGTTTTTTCAGGAATTCTTTTAAGAGCTATGTTCATGTTTTACAACTTGTCAACTAGTTTTGCAGGGTGATATGAATGTATAAAAAATGTGGTTACTCCATATCTCTTCATCGTCTTTTCTCCTTTATTTCGTTTGCAGAGTGTGACCCTCTGTCTTTGATTAGTGCTTTTGGGCATTCTAAAATGGCAGAATCAGTTGCTTTAGAGAAATAAGTGATAACCACTCAACCATTGGATCTTGTTCCTTCAAAAGCATTTTTGAACGACTCTCTTCACAAAGCATTAATGTCTCATCAGAATCAGGAATCACAATAGTATCCATTTTAAGAATGACATTCCCGTCATACAGTTTTGGCTTTGACTCCCGAACTTTCTTCAGATAGAAAGGTTTTTCAAAACCGATAGCTTGTTTCGTGGAATGATCATAACAAATTTTGGATTTAGTCATCATATGAACAGTTTGCGCAGATTGACCTCTTTTGAAAATGATATTATCAAGTTGCTTAATTTTCTTTTCTAAAGCAATTTCTCTATCAATATTTCTGTTTTCTTCCATTTTTAAATCATTTTTGAGATCAGAAACTGTTTTCATTAAAGAATCCTTTTCTTGCACTTGTTCAAAAAGAGTTTGCTTAAGACGTACAATCTCGGCATACTGTTCATTTGATCCTGAAAAACTGTTTTCAACATTTTGCATTTCTTTCAAATCTTTAACCTCTTCTTTATATCTGTCAAGCTCGGTAGTCAAAGCTTTATTGGCACTTTTATATTCCAGATTAACATTGGTGCAGTGCATCACTTGGGTATTTAATTGTTCAAACATAGATAATATCAGGACATCTTGTTGAGCAGAAGAGTTAGAATTCTGGACAGTTTCCTGTTGTGTTTCACTCAGATACTGAGAATAAGGAATGATATTGCTATCACTGGTTATTTCAGTTTCTGTCTGACTCACATCATTAGACTGTTCAAAAGACGTCATTATCTGCTCACTTTGATTGATTAAATCATTGGTCAGATTATCTGGATTGTGTACCTTAGTGAGTGCATCTGAGTTATTCCTGGAAAGATTTGCCATGAGAGCAATCTTGGCTGAGTTGAGTTCATCACAATCAGAGTCATAGGCATCCAGATCATCGGCTTGATAAGCAGCATTGTGGGTGATGACAGTCTGAGAGGTTTGAATGTCAGGAAGTCCTGGATCTGCCAAAAATGCTATTTCTTCCTCTGTTAAAGCTTGACCACTTGCTTGAGCTTGAACCAGCAACACTTTATCATTAAATCACGTTTCATCCTTTTTCCTATTTGGCTTAGTACACTGCTTGGCAATATGACCCTCCCATTTGCTATTGTAACAAATGACAGTCCGTTGTTTCCCTGTGTTGCTTCCACTTGCTCTAGGTGTGTATTTTTGCGTTGTTCCAGCAGCATAAGTAGTTTGTCTCCCCTAAACAAGTTACACAGTTACTTTTCCATCATAGATGGTATCTTGTTGACGAGGGTTTGACGAAGTCCTTAGCTGATTATTGGTAGTAGGATACCGAGATGTGACAACAACAGTTAAGAATGACATCATGTGATTGATCGCATCAATTGGATCATCCCCTTTCTGAAACACTGGAACAATTAGACCGGAGTCTGGTTGGGAAAATTCAGATTGTTGATGTTGGTAAGTTGTGGGAGCATATTCTAATTGCGGGATGGATGGTTGTGAAGAATAAACGTTGTGGTGAACGGTGGATTGGTACTCATTTGATGGATAAGTAATTGAAAGAGGTGTTGATTGATTGGTTGTGAATTGTTGAGTTTGATAAGGTGTAACAAACTGTGAAGACTGATATGGTGAAACATGAAGTTGAGATAGAGACTTTGGGTGAGTGTGTAGATGAGATTGATAAGCTGGCTGAGTTAATTGGTGAGATGCAACTAAAGCAAGAGGATATGAGTTGCGTTCATGCATCAAACGAACTTTATTTGCATGTCTTTCATGTTGTTGCAGGTAAGCATGAAGCTGATCAACATTGGTAGTGTGCAAGTCTTTGACCAATTTAACATTAGTAACAAATTTGCTCCATTCATCAGGAAGAGTGTTTAAGAACTTGGTGTTAACTTGAAACTGCTCCAATGGCATCTTGTAGATGTTCATATCATTGAGTAACAGAGTGAACCTCAAGTAGTACTCATGTAGCGTCTCTCCTTTCTTGTAAGTGAACTTATCGAATTCATCATACAGCTTGCACTCACGTTCTTGTTTTGTTAATGACGTTCCTTGCATTAGCAGTTTAATCTTCTCCCAAAGATCTTTTGCCACACGATGTTGACTCACAAGAGCATAGATTTCAGTTGGTAGGCCTTGGAGAATGATGTTTATTGCTTTGATGTCACAATCTGCTTGAATGGCTTCAGCTGGAGTCAGTTCAACATATTCCTTAAGCCTTGTTACTCCATCCTCAGTGATTGAAGGCCAAACAAGTGGTCCTTTTTCAACAGATGCAAGAATCATTCTTCCATGTGGTCTATTCATCATATAAAGTTCCATTCTGCTTTTCCATGAATCATACAAGTGTTTTTCAAGCATCGGTGGTTTGTTGTCTCCTCCAGAAAGAAGTGACTTATCCGCAAGAGTCGTCATTGTGGTATCAAAAAGATTACAAATTGATCGATCGGTGGTAGAAAGAAATTGTGTTTGGTTACGTGATTGTTGAGTCTTGAAATGAAACTACACGGGATTTTACAATTCTAGACAAAACCGGGAAAACAAGTGTTTGTTTCACGGGATTTTACAAGTCAAAGAAAGAACCGTATAATTTAGAAATGAGTTTGTTAAGTTTAAATTTAATTTGGTTTTACTAGTTCGGTTGATTAAAAAATTAACTGGTTCGGTCCTGTCTAGTTCGATCATAGCTAGTTCGGTTGTCACTGGTTCGGTCCTAGCTAGTTCAGTTGTCAAAGTAATTAGCTCGTTCGGTTCCCAAATAAGATTAGCTAGATCGGTTCCCAAATTATTTAGCTCATTCGGTTCCCAAATAAGATTAGCTAGATCGGTTCCCAAAGTATTTAGCTCGTTCGGTTCCCAAATAAGATTAGCTAGTTCGGTCCCCAAAGTAAACAGCTCGTTCGGTGCGAACTATAGTAATCTAGTTCGGTTCTCCTCGTTCAGTTCCAACACTAGTAATCTAGTTTGGTTCTCCTCGTTCGGTTCCAACACTAGTAATCTAGTTCGGTTCTCCTCATTCGGTTCCAACAACTACGAAACTCAAATTTTCAAAACTCAAAAAAATACGATTTTTAATGGTTTTTAGCAAAAAATTCTTCTACAACTAGTGTTACTAACCCTATAGGAACAATAAAAATGAAGACTTTAAGGTTTTTAAGCCAAAAGATTTGAATCACTATTTTGCTCTTTGTAAAGGTTTTTGAACACAAATCAAACACAAAAACTAAACACACCACTCCATGGCTCTTGATACCAATTGTAGGATTATGTAATCTTATGATCAAACCAAGAACAAGAGTGAGATGTGGGTTGTGATGTTAGAGATAGAGAATTGATGGAATGGATGAAGTGTATTATGATGAAAATGTTACAAATGGAACAACCAACCCTCTCCAAGGCTAGGAGAGGGGCTTATATAGGTCCTATAGGCCGGCCCATGGGTTATGATGGGCTTCCCATGGGTCTTGGGCCGGACTAGATTACTAATCTACTCATTACATAAACTACGAGCTAAGACTATTACAACTTGGAAGTGACCGACACTTTTTGTGTTTCCAACAGTTGGGTTTATCATCAGAGTTGGATCGATAGTTGTCTCGATTATAATCGTTTCTTCCGCTTGAACGCCGATTATCGTGATTTGAGTCACGGTCGTGATAATCATTGTAAAAACGTGTGCATCGGAAGGTTTGCATGAATTTTGCTTCTGCTTCAAGAGACATGGGTTTGTCATCTTCGTCATATTCATGTATCGAGTGATTTGAACGGGATTGCATTTTTTTGAACTGAGCATCCATTTTCATGGTCATGGAATCCATTCGTGCCATAATTTTGTTAGTATCCTAGTTACTGCTACCTTCATCGGCGAAAACTATAGTTTTATTTAGGGATGATTTTGTTTTCTGGTTTTTGGCCCAATCGAGCTTGAGTAAGACTTTGTCTTCGAGGAGTTGATAAGCTTAGTTTGGTAGTTTATAGAGGAAAATACCACCAGCCGTGGCATTTAAAGCTTCTTGGGTTATTTCGTTAAGGCCGTGGTAAAATATTTTTATGATATTGCCTTTGGTAAGATTGTGACAATGGCAATTTCTGAGCATTTCTTTCATACGGAGCCAAGCATCGGTTAAGGTTTCATTTTCATGTTGGGAAAAGGCTCGGATTTCTCCGAGGAGTCGATCGAATAGAGCTGGGGGAAAGAATCGGCTTATAAAGGTGGTTCGGAGTTCATCCCACGTTTTGATGGTTCCTTCGTTGAGTTTGTCAAGCAAGGTTTTTACTTCACCCGTGAGTGATAGGGGAAACATCATTAGGCTGACGGCTTTATTTTTGGTGTCTCTGTATTTAAACATGTCACATATTATGAGAAATTCGTAAATGTGTTTGTGCGGATCAGTTTTAATTCTACCATCAAATTGGTTTCCTTTGACGAGAGTCAAGTGGTTACCTTTAATGGCAAATTTGATTGCTGTTTCAGGAATGGTGATGGCGGAATCGGGAGTCGGAGCGACAACACGGTCGGCAGCCCACATTGGTTCATCATCCATTAGGTTGTAATTTTCAAGAATATCAAGAAAGTGACAGAAATAGTTGATGTCAAGAATGGGTAGGTAGACAATTCTTGGTTGTGTTGGTAGTTCGTCCCTTCGTTCGAATGGGACTCTCCTGTTTCGTCGACGAAGTCTACGGTTCAGGGTACGTTCAGATTCAGATAATGGTTCAATAAGTTTGGAGTTGGAAGCACGTGTATGCATCTAAAGTGAACTATTGGATGTTTTAAAGAACATTTTTAGGAAAAAAGTTTGACTGCAGAAAGTGCACTCAACGAGAGTTACAGCAAGCAAGCAGATTGATTTTTAGGAGTAAAAAGTGATTAATTTTGTTTTAAAAGATAATAAGAGATGATTATAGAACAGTTTAAAATCCTCGGCAGCGGCGCCAAAAACTTTGATGTGTTTCAAAAGCTTTAAATTTATAAGACTAGAATTACTGGTTATTAAATGGAAACACACGGGTAAAGTATAACCCACGTATGTAATATAATATTTCAGGTAAGACTAGGTCATCCACATGGATTTGAATATGTTCATATAATCACAAGTTTTAAGACAAATCTTAATGACTTTTTTAGATGAGATATGATTGATGATGATTTCAATAATAAAGGAGTATGACCACTCGGATAGTTTCATATAATGCCTAAGTAATAGTTTTATAAAAAGGTTTTTTCGTCAAAAAACGTTTTCACAAATCAACTTGTTTTAACTTAAGACTTATATTAGTTAACTTAATCAGATGTGTCACGCAAATAATCAAGTTACTATTATATCAAATCTATTTTGTTTATCAAATAATGTAAGCGTAATTCTCCAACCAAACGATAAAGACCATAGACAAATCTTTAAAACAATATAGCACACAAAGGGTCTTTCGAACTATACAGTTATGTGTATTACAATCTCAACAAGTTGAAGGAACCAAAAGTTAACCAAGGATAAGGCACGATAGGATTTATAAACACAAGCTTAAGATTAACAAGATTGTAATAATACCAAATACTTATTTATTATATTACAGCACCGGCCCCTCTGTTCAAGTCATGAGGAGTTTGAGCCTTTCACATGGCTAATGAGTTCATAATAACAAAATGAAATAGATAGATAAGAAACATACAAGATCCGGATAGGCTATGGAGCATAAACACAACCCGTTTACAAGTATCGAATCTTACTAAACCTGTTATTTTACTAAATACTATAAACCTTCTTCGCCTTCGTCGAAATTTCATGCTAAAAAACCCAGAGATTGATGAAGAATTTGAGAGAGATTTATATCTTGAAGTGTGTGAGATGATGTGTGAAATGGCTAGAAGTCCTCTTTATTTATAGGTTGTGAGAGGCCAGAAGTGCGGCGCACATTATTATAAGTGCGGCGTACTTCTTCCTAAGTCGGTTAGATTATCATTAATGTTGAAGAGAAGTGCGGCGCACATTCTGGGAAAACCGGCGTACTTATGGAATTTACTACCCTTATTTATTTCGTTGATAAGTGCGGCGCATAAGGAAATAAGTACGACGCACTTCCTTGTGATTTTATACTTGATTATTTCTTTTCTTCTAACTTTGCTTCTAATAAGTATAAACACTTGTATTTTGAATACTTTGATCTCATACCGTCTTCAAGTGAACCTGCACACATTTCATGCGATTAAGTATCGAAAATTCATGAAAAATGATAAAATATATACAAATAACGCCACCAAAACATGTATAATTAAGGCATTATCATATATAAACCTCATTCTTTATTATACATTCATTTGGTTTACTTTAAGATACACTCGTTTATCCATTTTACTTATCATATATCAATGAAATTGCATTCATTCTTTATCATTCATATACGTCTCGTACTTATTCACATCATACCATCACATTATACTTTATTATGTTTTCTACATTATATGACTTATCATACTTTATCCCTTTATTAGTAATTCATATAAAGCACTTACTCCCAATACAATAATTCTTCATTAAGCAACTCTTTCATAATTCAAACATTCACTCATTCACTTACCCCAACTTACCTTCTTAAACTTATATCATCATACACATCATATATTACTTAGACATATAAATATCCTACCATAGACTTTACATTATAGAAACATATACTTCTACATTAACACTTCGCCGATAAGTGTTTCACATTCTTAGCCGCATTCATAATCCTTTAAGTCTATGGTAAAATAACATATATCACATTTAATAATCATTCTATATCTAAGCATTATCATTCTAATTGCCGCAAGCACTTAATCTACCTTATAACTAAGGCATTCGCATTCTTCGCTACTTACACTTACGACATACGCATCTACGAGTTGTCTAAGTTTAGGCAACCTATAATGTAAACCTACTTCTCTTAGACCGGAGCTCTGATACCAAGTTGAAATGTCCCTTTCTGACTCTTGATTTGACCAAAAATTAAAAACTTTGCTCAACGCATGACCCGGGAATGACCTTGTGTCATTCTTTTATAAACTGACCAAAAAAATAACATTCACTTCTTGAAAGTATTCATAAATACAACTAGACTCATTTATATTCGAAACGACGGGTGGCACGCCTTCTAACTCCTTATGCTTTAGTTTTTATGACGAAAACAAAATTGACAAAATCTGCCAGACTCATCCAGCCGCCCGGCATGAAATCCAGCAGCCCGACTGGATGATTCTGGTCACCCAACTCATTTTTAAGACACTTTTCCAAAAACTAACTTCCCGGACATGAAATTACATGAAACTTTCTAGAACTTATTAATAGATTATAATAATTTATTTTCATCAACATTTACGTTCTAAATGACCTGCGGAAGCATACTTCATGAGGTTTACCAAACACCCTGTTTTGACCCATTTGCATACACTTAAACACACAACCAAAACCAATGACTCTTACCTATTATACACATTTACATTTACATGACACAATGACACTTGACAACTTCATTAACCAACCGTTAGGACACTTGGGGTTCAACCTTGATTCGAGCTCGGCATCTAACACTTACTTCATACGCATAATCCAACATACTAATCTCTTAAGTCGTGTGCCTTGTTACAAGGCCTTACCTTCTTCACATTGGACCTACAAAACATTTCAACTTAAATATGTAAGCTTTCGCTTAGTAAGTAAATGACATACAAGTTATCATATTTCATTTAACACATTTGCATCATAACATTTAACTCATCATTCATTCATTCACACATAAGCTTACATACCATACTAGAATCACAACAAGCTAACCACATCTATTGATAAACACTTATCATTAAGTTACACATCAATTCTTAAGCTTTATGTAACATCAATGACACACCAACTATGCCAAGCTCAACTAGTTTCATCTTCTTAATCCCAAACACACTAGTCCTAATCCTTCCATATCCTTAACACATAATACATTAAACAAACATGATAAATTCAATATAACATCTTGCATAGTCAATTTACTTACCTTGAATCCAAGCTAAGAACACCAAGAACATCATCATCATCAATCCTTGATTCCTACTCAATTATCATTACAAATACCTGTTGTCACATAAATACAATATAATTAACAAAGGTTTACACAACCCTCTAATCATACTCAAATTCCATCCTTAATCATCATATGATCATATCTTGATCATATGATGAAATCCCCAATTTCTTTACACTTAGGCATCAATTAACCTTAGCCTATATTATTAAACATCTCAATACTTATTTTAGAATAGCAATTACCCAAAACTCCTAAATTTAGGTAATTGAACCATAACCCATAATTCTTCAATTAACTCAATTAAGGGATTACTTACATTGTAGTATCATTGCTAGTGACTCATATCTTGCCATGGAACATAAATCCTTTCATGAATTGATCATCAAGACACCATGGTTTTTCCTTCCTTCTAGCTTGGCTTGTCACTTCCCACACACACACCAGAATACTAGAACTATTTAGAAACCTGGGAATTTCTAGATATTTGTTAGGTACTACTTTGGCCATTTGGCAATTTAGGTCCCTTAAGTCCCTTTATTTCAATATTGGCCACATTAACTTATATAACTTATTTACCACATGACAACTTTAGTCCCTTAAGTCCATCCCTTTCATAAATGTGACACATTGATGTGTTTCAAAAGCTTTAAATTTATAATGACTGAAAATACCAATTTTATTATAGGGAAACACACAGGTAAAAGTATAACCCACGTATGTAGTATAACCTTTTAGGTAAGACCAGGTCGTCTACAGGGATTTGAGTAGTATTCAAATAATAAGAAGAGAATAGACTTTAACAATTTTGTAAATAACTTTTTACCAGTGATAGTATAGATGACTACTCGGATAGTTGAAAATAATTTATAAGTGTTGGAAATGATTAAGACCTCAAAGATGGAACTTTTAACTTATAAAAAGGATTTCTCGTCAGAAAACGTTTTCACAAATTAAGCTTGATTAACTCACGACTTATATTTAGTTAACTAGACTGATATGTGAGAAATCACATATCCGTTTTATATCAAAAATAACCCTTAAAAGATGAAAAATGAACATATTATGCTTATATATTGTGTATTTTGTATTTTGTGATGTCTAGGTACGAATATTACAAAAATCACAAGAAAAGAGCCAAAAACCGGACAAAAACGAACACGAGACGGAAAGAGTACACAAGAGCCAGGAATTTATCAAGCAAAGGTCAACAAAAGTCAACCACAGTCAACCATTGGTCAACTCATGTGAAGACAAACCTTTGAAATCACCAAAGAACCCTTAATGTTAAATCATGTTCACCCAAAGTCCCTAAACCAATAACACCGTTAGTCCTTTATTATTAAGGGACTAACGGTCGTTAAGTCCAATATATTAACCCTAAACCCTTTTTAACCGAGCCCAAAATAATAACCATGGCCCAATTCCTTTTCATTTGAAATAGCCCAAGTCAACGTTTTCAATCAAAACAAATAACGGGTAAATGGTCAAAAGGGTTAAACAAGTGTTTATCGCCAAACACTATTCACTTATCGTCCCTAAATTACCCAGCACTCAACTTAACCCCATTTAAATGCAATTAACTCTTCTAGAAGCTCATCCTACATGGCTTAAGAGATTCTAATACCAAGCTCCATGTCAGCAAGCTTAAACGTCATCAAAAGCCAATGATTGGCTCACTCTGACACATGGGATAACACGCGTACATCAAAGAAACACATCAAATTGAGAAATTTACACTAAAAGCAGTGCAAAAGAAGCACATGACCTCCAAGGAAGTTGGATTGCCACGCTGGCAATCCGTGTGATCCTATTCTCATCCAAGGGCTACAATTAAAGGGGCAATGATTAGAAGAGATCAATGGCCAAGATTAAAGCTGTGAAGGGAGCGTCTAAAGGACCTAGAAGCATCCTCTCTTGCCTATAAAAGGAGCCACTACCTCACTCACAAGGGATCGGATCTAGTTTTTTTAGTAGTTTTAGTGTAATTTTTAGATAGCTTTAGCTTTTGAAATTTTAGTTTATTGTTTTCAATTAATCTAATTTTTAATTTCAAACTTGTACTCAGTTTATTAGTTCAATAAAAGTTTGATTTCATTTAGTTCAATCTGCAATTCAAGTTTTTCATTTAAATGCATTTTGGTTTAATAAGCTCTTTTATACTCTGTTAAAGCTCAATAAGTTTTTATTTATACTCATAAGCTAGCTATGCTCTCAGTTAAGATCTTAAAGCTTAACTGAGCTTGTTGTTATTCAAAATCCACTCCAAAATTACCACAACTTAATATGGAAAGGAAGCCAGATCTGGATGGGCTTCCAAGACCACACCAGCTTATCCTTAGATAAGCTGGAGCTTGTTGAAAAGCTCCTTGAGCCATTTTATAAGCCTTGTTTATGCAGAGGCCTTTGTAAGTCTTCATTTTAGCTTTATATTGCATTTTAGCTTATTTCTGCTTAATAGTACCTTATAGTTGTTTAGATTAGCTTATAAGTGCTTATTATAGTTGTTAAATGCTTAATATGTTTAATTGTTAGCATAAATCTTAGTTTTCATGTATTTGTCATAAAACAGATATAAAAACCATAAAAATTAGCTTTAGCTTGTAGCTTATAATTTCTGGTTATTTGATTGATAAAATTTGTTCATTAGGTCTTTAATAAGCTAGACACTATCTGATATTGCTAATTTGAGCTTAAATTCTAAGTCCTATAAGCTAAATATAAGTTTGAATATTTTAAAGGGGTGTTTGGCACAAGACAGCACTAACTTGAGTTAGTGCTGTCAAAGGTCATTTAGTTCTTTAAACTGGATTTAAACTTCATAATAAGGTTTATAAGGTTGGGATTTAAGAATAAATAGTAATCAATATGATTTAACAAATCGAAATTCATTCACCACAAATTCGTTTATAGACATGAATAATACCATCATTCCATATATAAATGGAAAAACAATGCATTGGTGGGTTCAGAGACAAATGATCACTCCGATAGGTTACAAAAGATATATCACACTAAAGCCATAATAGCCTGGGAGTACCGTAATACTTTGTTGGCTATTACAGGATAGCTAATCAGAAACAAAAGATCTTATACAGGATAGCTAACCAATACAAAAGATCTATCACCACCTGCTAGCTGGGGTACCCATTAAAAAATTAACAGACTGCATAGTAGATACAATCATACCAAAGTCTTGGAAATGCTACCAGTGTCTCCAATATGTCCAACGCCGCGCTCAGCCTCGGGCCTGGGTACGCATGATATACTGAACAGCAAGATCATCTGCAGCCTGACGCTGCCACTCGTGGCGACGCACCTCAGTCTCTAATACTGTAACTCGTGCCTCTAATGCCCTGCAGTGAGCCTCAGACCTAGCAAGGTCCTGAGGGTCTTCCATACTCTCTAGCTCGTAAGAGACTCTCTCTCCTTGATACCTCAATCTCAGCTCTTACAGCTGCAGATCCTTCTGTGCATCGTGATGTAGTGTGTAAAACTCAAGAACTCCTCTCTACTGCAAACATCTACCTGGTAAACTGACCTCATGTTGACCATCTCTAAAGAGGTCATCATTCTCCTCGAATATCTCAAAACCTGGTATCCATTAGAGGTCTATCTATGACTTATGATCGACTCTATGGGCCATAGTGGGTCATGGTTGTCTGGCATAGCAATTAGCAAGCGCAGCAGCAGAACTCTTCACCCTCCACCCAGGTCTGGAGTAGTGAGTAGTAGTCTCTTACGATGGGCAGTGAGGCAGCATGGGATTAATCAATCTGCGGTTAGTAGATGATGCAGGTATAGGTTAACAATGGTGGTGGTCCCCTGATGGGTGTTAGATGAATGATAGAAGGCTGATGCTATATCTCTCATCTCACCTCGAGTGTATAGGGACTAAGGGTGCTCGATAAGAGGAGATAAAAAAGGATGGTGGTAAGTAGAGAGTTGTAGGTGCCTCATCCTCAGCTGGCACTAAAGTCCTCAGGATGCTCAGGCTCCGAAATGTATACTGGTACATGATCCTCAGGCTCTCATGGATCAAGTTACATACTCTGGAGAATGTGAGGTGCATGCTCCAGTAAGCTGTCATTTTTGGCAGCCTCCTCGTAAGGATCCTAAGATGAATTACTCCAAGATCGTGCTCAGAGTGAACAGAAGTAATAGTAACGGCAGAATCAGCTGACATGGACTACTGTGACCAGCAGAAAACAACTTATGAGTATATATTATATTAAGACTCTTATAGCTCTATACATTTTATAATCCTAACATGCTATCAATTATGAATGCATCTAGTCCAACCAAACCTAATGCAACAAGTAGTGTATGATGAATGTTATGCAACATAGGTGTTATGTTGGTGTAAAACCCGTTGTATGAATTCGTTGTTGAAAAACGGTTATAGTCCAGGCAAAAAAACATTTGACCTGGTTCTCTATAACCTGGCTTTGATTTAAAAACCAATCCTGTAACACCTCCAAATTGTGCCTTGTCGCCAGCGATAATAAGGGCCGGGGCTGTGATACTTCTCAGAATCAATAACACAAGATATATAAGAACGACCAAAAAGTCGTTTTGAAAACGAATACATTGGGATTTAACAAAGTAATTGTTACATAAGCGTAGCTTAACTTGTATTCATTGATCAATATACAAAGATTTTTCAGCCATAAATATGAAATACGACAAAATCTTTAAAGCATGACATCCAATCAAAACCACCAAGTATCCATCGGCACCTGTGCTTTATTGATCCATTGAAAAAAACATTGCTTTAAAAACGTTAACATAATGTTGGTGAATCATAGGTTGATAAAATCATATATTGTAGGACCACAAGATCTCCTAAGTGTATGATAATGCAACAGATGCAGACATCATATAAATGTAATTACGTTGCTTTAAGCTCATGACACTGATACTTGACGTGTATGGATGCCAAATTAATGGCCTACTTTTGGGCGTAGTGATGGTCTAACCGCAAACATTCCTTATTCGACTATGGTATACGGTTCGTTTCCCTAGGTGATAGCTAATCACGAACGGGTTGTCAAACAAAATAGATCATATTTATAACATCGCGCTCGTAATTAAACAGTTTCATGATAAGGGGCTCAGTTGGGGTTATCGCTACTTAGGAACATGTAATCATAAATGTGAAACTAACCACTTGTGTCAGTCTGGTAAAAACATTGCAGGTGTTTCACCCCAAAAAACTCTTGTAAAACAAAAAGCATGTTAAAACGTGGGGTGTTTGGGGGCTTGAACTCACCTTGAGTGAGCAAATACCAAGTGTATCACAAATAGTGCGTCACGCAAATCGATCAGATGCAACCTATTTAAATTAAGGTCGTATAAGTACCGAGTACTTTAATCAATAACATTGAATATAATCCTATGGTTGCAATATCGTACTATCGTTCGGGCTATCATAATTAAAGAGGTCATGACATGACGTACGAGGAGTTAGGACACTTTAAATCGTAAATCCAACGAGTTATCATGAATTGACATTTTCGAATGCCCATCTTTTCGTATCAAGACGAGTTATCATGAATTGACATTTTCGAATTTCGGACCTACTGGTGAACAGTAAAAATTACTGTTCACATCAGACCTTATATATATTTTTATCGATTTAATTGTCGTAAAACCCGTAAACGTCGTATTTTATTCGTTATAGCTCCGTTTTTAGTGATTCTTTCGAGGACGTTCTCGTAATTGAAAGTTCTATATATTTATGAGGTTTACAAAAATATAACTTTCTGTCATGGAATGTAACTTTATAAAAAATAGGTTTATACAGTATTAAATTGTCGTAAAACTGCGGGAAATTTATAAACTCGTTCGTTATTAATTGAAAAATTACGATTCTTATCATTTTGGAATCCCAAAAATATGTATAATTTGTTAAAAATATCAACACTTGCTGTTTATAATTTTTATAAAAATGTTTTTATAAAAATTTCATTACGATTAGCTTTATTAACGTTATAACTTTTTAAATTGTAATCTATTTTTCGTTATTAATCGTTTTTAAAACAAGTTTTCTTACCTTTTTGGAATCGTCTCTTCGTGAAATGTAATATCTTATAAAAATATAAAATAGCTTGTTATACCGATTTTTTGGACTGACTGTGTGAATATCTTTCATAAATTCCAAAATAAGCCTTGTTTTTTCCTTGTTTGCACTATATTATCTTTTACCAGTTGTCTATATTTCTATATGTCATATATGATATATAATACTGTCCATTTGTCCACATCCAAGTCCTCATGTGTCCAAATTTTATAAGTCATCAATATACTTTACATACCATAACTTGAAATTTACATAATTTACTAGTTTTACATATGGCTACTTTTATACAATAATCATTAACATACAAGCCTTCCCATCTTGTTATAACTTTATTTTAATGATTATCTAACATCAATATTAGTTCATAATTAACCTCAACATGACATTTGTATTTCTTTAACTTGAACCATATTATTAAACCATTAAAACCCTAATTTACCCATAATCATGTTTACACCAAAACAACATGATATATGTAATAACACAACATATATAAAAGTAATCCATATGATCATTTCAAGTAAAAACCTCATTTTCATGAAAAAAATCCTAAATGGTGATTTAAGCTAACATAGAATAACCATATGCATAAAAATGAACATTATAAGAACATAAAGAGTTCAAGTAAACCTTATGAGGTATGATGATGATGATGATAAGCAAGTGCAAAACCCTTGTTTACTTAACAAAACCCTAGCTTCCTTTTTCTTGAGTAATACTTGGAAAAGCTTAGCCAATGCTTGGGATCACCTTAGAATATCTTATAATGGATGTGTATAAGTGTGTATGGGTTGTAGAAAAATTGCTATGGATTTGGTTGAGTGCTTGCTTGATGCCGTAGCATATAGAGAGGAAAAAGGAGGTTTTGTTTGATTTTCTAGTTAAGTGTTTATGTGTATATGTTCTCTTACTAGCAATGCATGTATATATGATATAGATCTAGTCAAAGGAACATGTAGAGGGTTTTAGGGAGTCATGGTCATAGTCTTGGTCAAATAGACAAGGTATGGGTAGGCTTTAATGAGGTATGGTGTGGTTTAATGAAAGATGTTGTACATTGACCAAGTGAAAGAGTTTTCTTATATTGCTTGAATCAATGGCCATAATTTTCGGCAATAAGAAGATATATGTGGTGTTGTTGACTAATTTTTATGTATTGGGTATAAATGTGGGTATTTGTTGAAGCGTAGAAAAGTTTTTGTGTTTCCGGGAGTGCCTAAACGCAATTTATCGCGAAACGTATACACTTTACGTATCCGATAAAAATAAAATGAACAAAGTTAATAATTATCCTCAAAATAATTCTTACTCTTGCTTGATTTAAAAATTTAATTGATTGAGGGCGTTTACATTGAAACGCTAATTTTTAGCTTACGCGATTTAGTTACATTTATGATTTTAAAGCAAATGGTCCAATACACAAGGTACACTGCGGTTTTATCGACGTCAGTAAATGACTTGAAAAAACACAGGGTGTTTATACCGCCGGGGGTGGCAATTTCTTAGCAAGATGCCTCAAGAAGGTTTAGCGATATTGAAACCAAGTCAAAAAGTTCGTTTATCAAGAGTAAAGCTTAGTGATTAAGAGTGATACGGGATATTCCTCTTTCTAATTCTTCACCTTCTAATAATTCTTTTCGAATATGCAAACAAATAGCCGCTTTACTTAAGGATAGATGACTATCAAAATGAAACATGATGAAATGAAATGAAAGTTTAGGTTGTTTACTAACTCCCGCACCGTCAAACAAAGCAGTTGAGGATTCTATGTGTCACGAGTGGATCGACTCACAATTTTAAACCCTTGTCGTTAAACCCGAGGTGGAAATGATTTTCTAGTTTTTCATGACAACATCCAACAATTTCAACAAACCGCAGCCGTTGGAAATTTTCTTCAAAGAAACCAACCACCCAATTTGGCAAGTCAAATGAGACCACCGGGTTTCAATCAACCGAATGTTCAAAGCAACCAAGGAAACCAAAACCGTTACCAAGGAAACAATTTCAATTCGAATCAAAACCGTGGAACAAATTTTAACCAAAACCGTCCTAACAATCAAGGAGCCGTTTTACAAGCTCGGACCATACTAACCCCAACAATCAACCCTTTGGTTAATCTAAGCTATTAACCTCTGGTTCACAAAATTCAAGGAGTAGTCCCAAAATGGATTTTGGAAAGTTATGCTAAAGCAAATGATGCCGAATATGAATAACTTGCAAATGAAAGTTGGATATTTTCAAAAGAACAAATGATCTTTCAACGAGTTTACATGATTCTCAAAAGAAACAAGATGATTTTCAGAGAAAATGTATGCTCCAGTTTCCTACAAATGCTATCACACCAACCAACCTTCAACTCAAGTGCTTTCAAGCACATTTACCATCCCAAATCCTAGGAATGAAGCTAAAGCAATTACGACTCGTAGTGGTGTTTCATACGATGGACCTCTGATTCCACCGCCGGTGGTGGAAAAGGAAATGAGGTGTTAAAGGATACGAAGCTATTCCGTAGCACGAAGACATCCAACTCCTCTCCATTGGTCCAAGAACAACCAAAGACAAAGAACCAATCGAAGTACCTTCTTTCGTTGCTACCAAAAGCAAACTATTTGCCTTACATTCAAGACTCAACAAACAAAAGATTCGTGAAAAAGATGACATTCTTTCTTCAAAGTTTATGGAAATCTTTCGAAACCTTCATTTTGAGATTAGTTTTGCGGATGCTCTCATTCATATGCCAAAGTTTGCGTCAATGTTTAAAAAGATGTTAAATAACAAAGACAAGTTAATTGAGTTAACCAAAACGCCGTTGAATGAAAATTGTAGTGCGGTTGTCCTAAAAAAGCTTCCAGAAAAGCTAGGTGACCTGGACGATTTCTCTTTCCAATGTGATTTTTCGGAGTGCGTTAAGTTACTTAGGGCCCCCCTTACCGATATAGGTGTAGTATCATCTTATGCCTTTATCAATTTGGAAAAAGCTTAACCTTCCGGGCCAACTGAAACAAAAAATGGTTGTTAGAATTAGCCGACGTACAATTTCCAACCATCGGGTGTAGCGGAAAATGTTTTTGTCAAAAGGGTAGGAAAAATTTTACTTTCCCGCCGATTTTGTTGTGCTTGATTTTATAGCCGATCCTCGAGTACCGTTAATACTCGGGCGACCCTTTCTTAGGACGGCTCATGCTTTAATCGATGTTTACGAAGGAGAGATTACTCTTAGGAATGATGATCAATCTTTAACCCTTAAATGTGGTGATGCACCTTCCATTTCATACAACAATCTCGAATCGTTGAAGAAGGTTGATCTAATCGATGTCACTTGTGAAATTTATTCACAAGAAGTACTTGGATTTTCCGATTCCGTTGCTTACAACAATCCTTCTCCGTACTACGATCCGATTGTTTCCACTTCATCTCCAACACTTACTCCGTTTGATGAAAGCGATTTTCTACTCTTTGAGGAAGCCGATGCTTTTATAGCAATCGATGATGAACCAGTTTCACCAGTTTTCAATGCTACGTACTACGATCCCGAGGGTGACATTCTCATTCTCGAGGCACTTCTCAACAATGATCCATTACCTCAACCAAACCAAGAAGATTACTCACCCGGAATTCAAAAAGATCTTAAAGTTGTTGAACCACAGAAGTCTTCACTCGAATATGCTACTTCTTATGAACCAAAAGTTGAACTTCCCGAAGTCGAACTTAAAGAGTTACCTCCGCATCTCGAGTATGCGTTTTTAGAGGAAAATAACAAACTTCCAGTCATAATTTCAAAAGATTTGAGCCAAGATGAAAAGACACTAACTCATTAACGTTCTGAAAAAACCGAAAAACAAGCAATGCTTGGAACTTTCTGATATCCGAGTAGCATTAGATCAGAGTTTGTTCACAAAATTTTAGAAGATGATTACGAACCTTCAGTCCAACATCAAAGGAGGGTTAACCCTAAAATCCACGACGTCATCAAGAAAGAAGTAGAAAAACTTCTTGACGCAGGATTGATTTATCCGATCTCGGATAGTCCATGGGTTAGTCCAGTCCATTGTGTTCCTAAAAAAAAAGGCTGGTTTGACTGTTGTCACGAAAGAAGAAAATGATTTGGTGGCTACAAGATTAGTCACGGGGATGGAGAGTTTTGCCATTATTATCGAAAGTTAAACGATTAGGCAAACTTTGTAAAGGGACCATTTTCCGTTGCCATTTCATGGATCTAAATGTTAGAGCGGATTAGCCGGAAAATGATTTTATTGTTTCTTAGATGGTTTTTTTAGGACTTTTTCAAATCCCAATTGATCCAATGATCTATGAGAGAAAACTGACTTCACGTGCCCATACCGGGAACTTTCGGAGTACGTCGTATGCCATTCGATTTGTTGAAATGCACCCGAAACTTTCCAACGTTGTATGATGGGCTATTTTTCACGACATGATAGAAAAGATGGAGGTTTTTATGGACGATTTTTCAGTTTTTGGAGATTCTTTTTCCTCGTGTTCTTGCCATTTAGACAAAATGGATTAAAAGATGTGAAAGGACCCAAAATTTAGCACCTAAATGGGAAAAGAGCCTTTATGGTTAAAGGAGGCATTGTTTTAGGGACATAGATCTCTAGGAAAAGGAATTGAGTCGATAAAGCCAAAGGTTGATGTATTTTCTAAGCTAACTCACCAACGACCGTCAAGGGACATTCGAAGGTTTTCTTGGGCATGCTGGATTCTATCGAAGAAGATTATCAACGGACTTTTCCAAAAATATCTCGACCGCATGACCATCTCTTAGATAAGAATACTCCTATCATTTTCTCGGAAGATTGCATTATAAAGCCTTTCAAACATTAAAAAGAAAGTTGAACGAAGCTCCAATTATCTTTGCTCCGAATTGGGACCAACCTTTTGAAAAACATGTGCGATGCAAACGGGATTATGCAATAGGTGTGGTCCTAGGACAAAGAGATTGAGAAGCATTTTCCTGACCAATTATTACGTAGAAGATGGATGACTGAAGCAGAAACAAACTACACAACAACTGGAAAAAGATATGCTTGGTAGTTGTTCGCTTTCGAGAAGTTTAGATCATATCTAATCATGACAAGGTGTTGTTTACACGGACCATCCGCATTGAAATACTTTTCAACAGAAAGACGCAAAGCAAGGTTGCTCTTTGATGGGTCTTTACTTCTTTAGCGAACTTTGATTTTAAAGTTATCGATACCAAAGGTGCTAAAAACTATGCAGCCGATCACCTTTCTCGTCTCGAAAACCCTTACGAGAATGTTTTTGATCCAAAAGAGATTACCGGACTTTACTTTAGAGATTTAAACGTGTTAACTTCTAACAGTCAAAGTTAACCCCGTGGTTCCGCCGACTTTGCTAACTCCACGCTGGGGAAAAATCATTAAAAAGGATAATGTTGACTCAAGAGGAAAAACAGTTCTTTTAAAGATGTAAAAACATATTTCCTGGGTATGACCCTTTTCTTTTCAAGACTTGTGTGGATCAAATAATCCGAAGGTGTGTAGATGGCAAAGAAGCTCTCAAAATTCTTGAAGCTTGTCATAGTGGACCCACCGGGGGACACTACGGTGCCAACTTTACTGCCAAGAAGGTTTTTGATGTCGGTTTCTTTTGGCCTATGATTTATAAGGATGCTTTCAAATTTGTCAAATCTTGTGATGATGTCAAAGACAAGCAAGAAAATCTCTCAATGTGAAGAGATGCCTCACATTGCATCCAAGTTTGTGAAATTTTTCGTTGTTTGGGGCATTGATTTTTATGGACCTACTTTTCCCATGTCTAGAGGAAACAAATATATTCTAGTAGCCCATCGATTATCTTTCCCAATGGGTTGAGTAAAAGCGCTCCCACCAACGATGGCTCGAGTAGTTGTTACGTTCTTAAAATCCCTTTTCTCCCGATTCGATGCTCCGAGAGCCATCATAAGCGATAGTGGGACCCTTTTTGTAACGACAAATTTAGATAAGTTATGTCTAAATATGGTTTCACCCATCGTCTTTTACTCCTTACCACCCTCAAACGAGTGGGTCAAGTTGAAGTCACGAATAGTACAGCGGTCTTAAAGAATTTTAGAGAGGACGGTAGGAGAAAACCGTGCCTCATGGTCAGACAAGTTAGATGATGCATTATGGGCTTTTAGGACCGCTTACAAGACTCCAATTGGATGCACTCCGTACAAGTTAGTTTATGGAAAAGCGTGTCACTTACCAGTTAAACTTAGAAACACACAAAGGCATAGTGGGTCTCTTAAGCATGCAACTGCGATTTAAGACGCGGTGCGATCAGCGAGAAGCTCAACTCATATGTAACTTAACGAGCTTCGTGATCAAGCTTATGGAGAATTCGCTAATCTACAAAGAGAAGACAAAGAAACTACACGATTCCAAGATAAAGAACCGAATCTTCAATATTGGTGATCAAGTCTTGCTTTTCAACTTCCGATTAAAGATTTTCTTTGGAAAGCTCAAGTCCCGATGGTCTGGACCTTTCACTATTACCGAAGTTTATCCTTATGGCACTGCCAAGTTGTCTCTTGCAGAATGGTTTCGAATTTCAAAGTCAATTGCCACCGTCTTAAGCCCATCCCATGACCACAAAGCTATATGGAGGGGATACACACCATTGGTTCTCCCGAGACCTCCAGACTTTCCACTATGGACAACGAAATTTCAGGGAGCGAGTCGGCTTGCGACTCTTGTGATCAAAAACAAGCGCTGTGGGAGTTCACCTATGCTTAATCCTTTCTATTTTTCTTTCTATTTTTTATCTAATGTGTTTGAGTGAGAGAGGCTTGTACTCTTCGGTTTCCTCGATGTATGGCTTGTTTGTTGTTGATTTTTGTAGGATCGATCCAACTAATTCTTTGAAGCCTTCGTGTCCGGTTGCATTTATTCCCGTTTCAAACTCGAGTCTTACTCATCCTTTGAGAGAAATTAGTTTGGGAGATCCGATATCCTTTAATAACTCGATTATCGTTTATCTTTGCATACCTCATTAAGGCTTAGATTTTCATAGAGACCCAAAAATTTAAAATTGAGGACAATGTTTCGTTTTAGTTTGGGGAAGGGAATCTATCGATTTGATGTTGCTTGCTTATTGTTTTGTTCTCACGTACCCGTTTTCCCACAAAAATAGCAAAAATTTTAAATTTTTAAGTCATATAAAAAAAATGTTAAGACACAAATGTAGGTTTTCCGTTGGTAAGAATAAGAAGTAATTTTTGACCCAATCGTACGTGTAGAGTTCTAGCTTTCTCCCTTAACAATTAATGATGATAGTTTGTGCTAGTCTCGTGTAGACTTTAAACATGCTAGACTTGAATCATTAGTAAATAAAAACTTGTGCTAATCTCAAGTAGAATATGCCGAGTTGGATTTTATATGGCTAAGTGTTTGCGAATTTCTTTCTTAGAGATTTTAAATTGCGAAGAATAAGAAATGATAGTGTTATTTATAAGTCATGACATTAAACGTAGAATGGTTGTATTTCTTTCAAGCTCATAAGTATTAATTGTGTTTTTTTTTCTCCCGTTAGCTTGTTTCACCTATATATAATTGTTTAATAAATAGAGTTGTATGGTTTTTTGTTTAATAATTAGCTAATAGAAGTTTTCTTTAGCTCCTTTATGATTAGGATGAGTACACATCAGGAATACTTAATTTGGCATATTATATGTATCACATTAATAAATATTTTTCTTATTCCTTAAAGAGCCTTAGGGTATATGGGATAAGTAGAATTCAATAATAATCCGAGACTGATAAAAGTTTGCTGTATCTTGCCGGCTCACAACCGATGTTACAGCCTTCTAAAAGGTCGAGGAAGTTACCGAAGTCGAAATATGTTTGCTACATCTTGTCGGAGGCGTGGCCGATGTTGTAGCCTTCTAAAGGACTGAGGTATAATAATGTTGCTTAATTTTTGTCTTATTTTGTGCCTTAAAGAGCCTAAGGGTATATGGTGCAAATAAGATTGGTCCATTCATGTCTTAAAGAGCCTTAGGGTATATGACATGAATGGTGCCTTGCTTAAGTAGCCTAATAAAAGCCAAATTTTGGTTGCCTCGATGTGGACTTTAATCTTGATGACATTTGATCTTTTGAAAAGGGCTAGGAGCTAATTATTGCGTTCTTAACCGTTACGCTTTATTTTTGGAATTAATAAGTATCGAAACAAGTCTTAAAGAGCCTTCGGGTATATGACTTAAGTAAAATCTTGAGATACAAAAGTAGGATTTGCGGGAGGAAAAGTAAGTACACAATTAGTATTTATGAGTAGTGTTAGTGTCATGACTTGTAATTAACAATGATCTTGTTTTTAAGCTTAGCATGGGAAAAGTGAAAAATCGGGGATGATGAAGTTATCTTTTAGACACTTAATTGTGCTTTTTGTTCTATGATCCTAAAAGTTACCAATGAGGTAATGAAAACAATACATTATGTCAACACAAATAAGTTGTAGTTAGGTAGTTAATTATCAAGAAAAATCATAAAAAGAGAAAAATCTTTGAAAATGGGAAATCGGGTGTTTTATAACTTGTGATCTCTTATCTCTCTCAACAAAAATCTTTGCTACTTTTCAAAGGTTTAGTTTGGGGAAGTTTCGAGGTATTTGGTTATAAGGCATGTGATATTGCGTGAGGACACACAATCGTTTAGTTTGGGGAATTTTGATAAGTGTATTAGTTTGGGGAATTTTGATAAGTGTAAAATACACATATCCATTTATGCTTAAAATAACCCAATTAAACCCAAAACAGGACCAAAAATGGCAAAAAATAATTATGCTTGTATTTGTGTTTTGTCGTATGCAGGTTCTGTTTGAATCAAAATCTCAAGGGAAAACATCAAAAAACAAGCAAGCACAGACACCGAGAACGGGTAAGAGTGGATCAAAAGCCAGGGAAGCCAAATCTCCAGGAAAAGTCAAAAACCCTTAGTCAAAGTGGACAACATCCATGGTCAACAAAAGTCAACAAGACCCAAAATATTCCATTTAAGCCCCTCAACTTTCAGAAAAGTCCATAAATGGTCCCTAATCCTAAATGGGCCTCACCCGGATCCTAAGCCCAATCCCTAGCCCATTCACCCTATGTACTTAATAACTTGATTGGAATTGCTTAATCACTAGAAATATTAATTTGTGGACTGTAATCATTGGTTTTGTAACCAAGAAAGGTTTCGTAACTTTGACAATTTGATAAATAAGCTTAAACGTTGGAAAATGATTGATAAGTGTAAAATACACATATCCATTCATGCTTAAAATAGCCCAAATAAACCCAAAACAGACCAAAAATGGCAACAATATGCTTGTATTTGTGTTTTGTGTGTGCAGGTACGGATATATCAAAAATCACAAGAAAACAGTCAAAAACGGGCAATCACGGACACGGGAATCAGAAGAATACAAAAAGAAGCCAAAGAATCAAAGCCGAAGCCAGAAAAGTCAAACCTGCAGTCAAATCCAGTCAACATGGTCAACAAAAAGTCAACCAATAAAAGACAAAACCCAAAAAACATTCCATTTTCACCCTCCAAGTTTCACAAAAGTCCAAAAATAACCCCTCACCCCTTATTGGGCCCAAGAAACCTTATTGGGCCTGAAAAAACCCTAGGAAACCCTATCCGGATCCCATTAAGCCCATAAGCCCAAATCAATAAGCCCATTCCTTTGTTACTAAAACCACAAGGACTGATTTTGCAATTCTTGAAACTCTTTTTAAACTAGAAAAGGAGAAAAGAATGATAGGGGCTAGAATTGTAATTTCACCAAAGATCTAACAGATTTAACTGTCAAAAATGGGCGCCAAATCACGTTTACTGTTCATCCTTCGTCTCCAGCTTTTACCATGGTTAAATTAGAGGGCAAATCCAAATCAAAGGGTGCGTTAGTCAATTCAAGAGCTCCTTAACATAAATGAATCAGTCTTTATCAAGGGATTACTTAACCTCACTCAAGCTCTAGGCCACGTCAGCCATAGGAAAGCACACTTAGTGGTGGGATTTTGTGCTAAACTACTCACACAACTAGCACAATGACTCCCCATTGGAATGACACGCTGGCAATCCTCAAGTGTCTACAATTTGATCAAACGGATCTCAAATGATTGGATGATTAGACGGCAATGATTAGAAGAGGTTTGGACAGCAAGGCACAGCCTAGAAGCTTCTCTACAGCCTATAAAAAGGCATACCTTTTCACACACGTAGAAGGTAGCTTTAGATTTTAGTTTTAGCTTAATTTCACTTTTTAGCTTAAATTTACTTTTAAACTTTGTAAATTTTCTTTTCAAGTATTGTAACCAAGTTTATTAATTAATAAAAGTTCAGTTATTTCTTTTTAAACAATCTCTCATATTCTCTTTGATTTTATTAAGCTTTTTCTTTCTTTCAAATATTAAGCTATAAACTTTATAAGCTCTCATATTAAGCTCTTTCAGTCTCTAAGCTGAAATAAAGCTAAAGTGATCTTAATCTTACCTAAAACCTCTAAAAAACCAGCTTAAAATTACCTACCTATGCATTGTGAAATAATAAGCTTAATGGAAGGGGAGTCAAAGATGGATGGACTCCCATGGACTTTACCCTAGCTTATTATTAAGCTAGGGAGCTTGTAGCTGCCCTTTTGGGTCCTCTTGTTTAGCTAGAGGAATAAGTGAGTTTTCCTTAATTTTCCTTGCATTTCAGCTTAAGTAATTATCTCTAGTACTTTTTAATCTTAGTTTGCTTATTAACTTTGCTTATCTGCTTATAAGTTGTTCTTATTAGTACTTATTTGTCTCTATTTGTGCTTAATAGTTATATTTCTTAATCTGTTTTAGCTTAAATAGTTTTAGATCTTAAGTTTTCAGTTTCTGTCATAAATTCATAAAAAACCAAAAATACTAGTTGAATTTAGTATAGATCTTAGATTTTAGTTAAATCAGCTGTTAATTCATGTTAGATAAGTTTGTAATAAGCTCATAATCATCTGGTACTCAAGTTTTGTAGGCTAGATTTCATTTTGAAGCTTAAATTTGAATCTGTCAGTCAGTAAAGGGGTGTTTGGTATAAACTAATTTGACTATCAAAAGTCAAGCCTAGTTGTGGAATTCATTTTGGACAGCTGAGATTTGATAAGTAATCAAGTTTTAAGAAGTTTTAGAGCTTAGTTCAAAGTTAAGATGAGTGTGTGGCTTATTTTCCATGATCTAGCACCAGGGGACTTATAAGTTTAAGTTTAGATAGCTTAATTTTGATTTAAGATCTTTGAGCCTTTGTGTGTGACTAAATTGTGTTTACACACTCTTCTTGAGTGTGTCAAGACCAAGTAAGTCTACTCTAGGGTGCCTGCACTTTTGCTTTTGTGATTTGCTAACTGCATCAGCAGTACTAAATCAGTTAGTACTGCTGATTTTTGAGCTTCATTTTAGGCTAGATAAAATAGGAATTAGAAGCTTAGATTTAGGATTATTTTAGTTTTCATATAGCTTAGGATTAGTCATTGCTTAGTTTTTATTTCCAGCTTAATTTGTTAGGGTAAATTTGCTTTTAAAAAAAAACTTGAAAAACTCAAAAACAGTAGGTAATTAAGTAGATTCTTAAATTGTTAATTTTAGCTTAAGGTATTTGTTTTTATAGCTTAAATAGATAGTTTATTAGTAGTTTCATAAGTTCTCATAAGCTCTTAGTCTAGAATTGCTTATTGAGCTTTTAAGCTTAATTAGTTTTTGTACTATTTGGCTTAATCTTTGAGTTTGCTTGTTTCATGATCATTTTCAGTAGCTTAAAAGAGTTCCTAGCTCTATTTTCTTTTCTGAATCAGCTTAAACAAGTTATAAGCTAATTAGAACATCTTTTGTTTTGCAATTTGGACTTATTTTGAGCTTTTTATAGCTTAATTAGTAAAAACAAAGGGAAAGCCCTTGTTTCTGTAATCAGCTTAAAGATAAGCTCTTTAAGAGCTTATTAGTGGATTTCAGCCCTAAGTGTTTTTGTTAAAATTGTTCACCTCAGCTTATTTTATAACTTTGCTTCTTTAAGTTTTTGCTGAAAAGCACTTTTTAGTTTCATCTTATTTTTAAGCCTAAAAAGGACTTAGTTTGAAGTCGGGCTTGGTCTCAGGGGTTGGTTTTGCAACTTTAAAGTTTCTCAGTTAGTCCCTCCGTTAGTTAGTTAGTCTTTCCTGTTAGTCCTTTAGGGATTTGCATAGTTAGTCCCTAGTTAGTTAAATAGTTAGTTTAATTAATTTTAATTAGTTTAAATTAGTAATTAGGGTTTAGCTTTTAATTAGTTTAATTAAGGTTTAAATAAAAAGTAAAAATTAGGGCTTTTATTTTTATTAAATTTCTGCATATTTTCTTTATTTAGTTTAATTTTTATAAAATTTTTAGGATTATATTTTTAATATTTTTATTACTTTTAAAGTTTTTAATTAGTTTAAATTTTAGAAAAATCATATCTTTTAATCTAAAAAGCCAAAAATAGTAATTCCTTTTTCTAAAATTTTCTTTTTACTTATTTTACTTAGGAAAAATATAATTTCAATTATTTTCTATTTTTAGGATTTAATTAGAATTAAATAGTTTTTAATTGATAAAAAATTCAAAAATAATCTAAAAAATATTTTTATTTTTCTTAAAATTTTCTTTTATCCTAATTTAGGTGTAGAAAATTAGTTTGCAATCTTAGGGTTTAATTTTAGTCTATTTGCTTAATCGTCGTGTTTTATTTGTTTCCCGTATTTGTTTAATTGTTTAATTGCCTTTAATTGTTCAATTTTAATTGTTGCTTTTTATTTAGTAGATATAGATTATCAAAAATATCTTTGCTTCATTCAAATCAGAATCTAAGCTTAAACGAGGGTTTCAATTTCACTAGGCGTTGGGGAAAACAACCAGGTGATCATTATTTAACCGGTTTAATATACGTTTTATATTATTATATTATATATTTTTGAGATGTGAATTTTCCTTAGGGAATATTCTTAATTGTCTTGGGGAATTTTTTATATTGTATATTTTGTTGTGTTATAAAAGTGCACATCAGCGACCGATTGGTACTCATTTCATGCCATTAAATTATGGAATAAAACTATGAAAGTATGGATGTGTTAACCACCGTTTCTCTACATCATATCATCCTCAAACAAGCGGACAAGTCAAAAATATAACCAGAGCCCTCAAAAGAATCCTTAAAAAACAGTAAAAGATAATCCACCAGTTTGGTCAAGAAAATTGGACGATGCTATGTGGGCTTTCAGAACCGCTTACAAAACACCAATAGGAACCACACCTTACAAACTTTTATACGGTAAAAATTGCCATTTACCGTTTGAAATCAAACACCGTGCATATTGGGCACTGAAAAACTGTAATTCAAATCTCATTGCTGCTGGTGAGAAAAGAATGTTCCAGTTATACGAGTTAGACGAATTACGACATCAAGCATATGAAAACCACTCATTCTATACAAGGCAAGAACCAAAGTCTGCACGTGATAGAAAGAAACTCTAAAATGAGACAAGAGTTCAAACACAAATACATAGTTCGGTTATTCCATTAAGTACAAATTCAAACAGCCAAAAAATCAGATCTCGCTGGGCTTGTACCATCATGTGGTTGAAACATCATTTGCCATTCGGATATGTTGAACTATATGGCAAAGATGGAAAGACGTTCATTGTCAACGGCCATCGACTCAAGCTCTACCGATGACGAAGGGCTGACCAAAGGAGAAATCACTCCCTTCTATCTAAAAAACTAAACCTCCAAAGTACGAGTCTAGCTAATGACTCTCTTAAAAATTAAGCGCTTCTCGGGAGGCAACTACTGCTTTATCTATGTTCAACTCAAGTGTGGAGAAGTCCCTCCTCCTCTCTTCTCTCTTCTAAAAAAACCCTAAAAATATTTTTCTTTTTGTGTGTTTTGTTTATTTACTTTTGCAGAATATATTGCATGAAAAGGGAAAAAATTATGCGTGTTGCTCAAGCCAAAGCTCGAGCTTTTCATACGCCATATTTTGACAGTGAGAAGTACCGTTTTCCTTATTTTTACTATTTTCATCTTTATCAGTTCTCACAGTGTAGGGCTATGTGTCAAACGTAAAGTGTGGAGGGGATCCAAATAGGAAAAATTAAAATATATCATTTCTCTCCATGTTTACCTTGCAATCTTGCCAACATTTCAACTGATATTTTAAAATCAAAATTAATATAAATTTCTTCCAAAATTAAAATATGTATATACTTGGTAAGGCAGATCCTACTTGGATTGACATCATAACTAACACAAATTAAGTCCACTAAACTGTGAGGTATATTCTAGCCTTTGATGCATATCTTTTGCACATTTTATGAGGGTGCCGATAATTTAATAGCTTCAGAACTTGTGCTTGATCATCATTTACTAACCGCAATGAGGTTAATTTATAGGGAATATCGTATGATAAGAGGTAAAACAAATCCCCAAGTAATCTCATTATCTTCAGCACTCGCTTTTAGTGCTAAAATACCCCCAAGTATCTCAAGATCTATGTGCTTAATATCTCAACTCTGTGCCAGCCTTAAGTTATCGTAAGTATTTGGTATTAAAAAAGGTTCAAAGTTATACAAGTTGTTATAAGGCTCTGGCTTAGCATATGAAATTATGTATCATACTCACCCACATCATTATCACGTTTTACCTCTTTGAGATTATGTCTAGGTGCTCATGCTGCAACAGGCATGTTTATGTATCTTGTACAAGCCTATGGTAGCTATCTAGATTATGTCTGTGCAAATTGAGTGACTTCAGAAATATAAACCCTATTTGAGTGACCTGAGTGAATCTAAAAATAAACACATTCCTTATGTGAGGTGATTAGTTATATATGTATGCCTGAAATGTTATAAAACCAGTAAACTCTTGTATAAAAATAATTTCTCCACATCCACGATAAATGAATCTTGTTTTCCCGCTTTGATTGCTTGAGGGCAAGCAATAGCTAAGTGTGGAGGGATTTGATAGCGCCTTAATTATACATGTTTTCGGCGACGTTATTTGTATATATTTCGTCATTTCTGGTGAACTTTCGATACTTAATCGCATGAAATATGTGCAGGTTCACTTGAAGATGGTACGAGCTCAAAGTATTCAAAATACAAGTGTTTATACTTATTGTAAGCAAAGTTAGAAGAAAAGAAATAATTGAGTCTAAAATCACAAGGAAGTACGCCGCACTTATTTCCTTGTGCGCCGCACTTATCAACGAAATAAATAAGGGCAATAAATTCCACAAGTGCGCCAGTTTTCTTAGAATATGCGCTACACTTCTCTTCAGCATTAATGATAATCTAACCGACTTAGGCAGAAGTACGCCGCACTTATAAGAATGTGCGCCTTACTTCTGGCCTATCACAGCCTATAAATATAGAGGACTTCTAGCCATTTCACACATCATCTCACACACATCAAGATATAAATCTCTCTTAAATTCTCCATCAATCTTTGGGTTTTTAGCATGAAATTCTGGCGAAGACGGAGAAGGTTTATAATATTTAGTAAGATAACGGGTTTAGTAAGATTTGATACTTTTAAACGGGTTGTGTTTATGCTCCATAGCCTATCCGGATCTTGTATGTTTCTTATCTATCTATTTCACTTTGTTATTATGAACTCATTAGCCATGAGAGGCTAAATCTCTCATGACTACTCGGTGATGTTAATATAATAAATAATTATTTGGCATTATTACAATCTTGTTAATCTTAAGCTTGTGTTGAAATCTTGTCGTGTCTTATCTTATTAATTTTGTTCATCAACTTTGATTGTATACGCATAATGGTACATGTCGAAAGATCCGTTGTGTGCTATATTGTTTTAAAGATTTATCTATGGTCTTTATCGTTTGGTTGGAGAAATCCGCTCACGTTATTTGATAAACAAAATAAATTTGATATAATAGTAACTTGATTATTTGCATGACACATCTGATTAAGTTAACTAATATAACTCTTAAGTTAAAACAAGTTGATTTGTGAAAATGTTTTTTGACAAAAACCTTTTTATAAGTTAAGTCCAAAAATCAAAGATCGTAATCATTACCACTGCTTAGGCATTATATGAAACTATCCGAGTAGTCATACTCCTTTATTATTGAAATCATCATCAATCATATCTCATCTGAAAAAGTCATTAAGATTTGTCTTAAAACTTGCGATTATACGAACATAATCAAATCCATGTGGACGACCTGGTCTTACCTGAAATATTATATTACATACGTGGGTTATACTTTACCCGTGTTTTTCCATTTAATAATCAGTAATTCTAGTCTTATAAATCTAAAGCTTTTGAAACACATCAATATACGTGAAAAGTTTAATGGATTAAAAGAAAGTCTTGGTATAGAATTGACCATGAGGTCAACGTGGGGTTGACAAGAAAAACAAGAAATGCATATGAATATGTAATACTATTGAGAATGATAAGTATCATTTGGAACTTGTAAAAGATAATGAAAGAGGATAAAGTGTGAGCTAGAATTGTGTTAAGGCAATAAAAGTGGAATGGGAATGTTATGATTAGAAAAGTATGTTGATGATGAAAAGGGTAAAGAATGATAAATTAAACGTAACTTGGGTCCAATGCTCGGTAAATGTTGGTGATACCATAAGGGTATCGATAATGGGCTAATCCATATGGGGAGAAAGCCAAATGATGAAATGTAAAGACCACCCAAGGTTGGTGATACCTCGGGTAGGATAATGGGGTGAATCCCTACGAGGAGAAAGCCAAGTTTCCTTCAGGAAAAACAAAAAAGTTTTAAGGAGATGGATCAAGGACATATTAGTTAGGATGGTTTATAATCTCTCATTTTAAATGGATTGGATTGCTCTTTATTAAATAAAAGAAAATTATGAATTACCAAACCATATACGTTTATATGCTTAATTGTATTGATTGGGCGCTTTCAATATAAATAAAGAAGCATGGATGAGTGATTCTGTGTTCTCGGCTTAAACATGGAAAGGGATTAAGGAAGTAGAATATGAGAGTCTAAAATTAGTTAGGGAATCGTAGGAAATAAGATAGGCAAAATAAGACTTAGAATGCGATTTTTAGTAAAAGACTTTAGGAGAAAGTTAAGTTTTAGACGTTAAGAGTATAGGACTAAAGATGAAAGTTGAATTGAATTGATATTATAGTATGCTTATGGATGGTACCAATGTAAGTAAGAATTTAGTGGTCGCTAAGTTGTATTAGCACCCTTATGTAAAATGTGAAAGTATTAGTTAAAGTTTGAATTTATGAAGTCAAAAGTATTGAATTTCCTCAAGTGACTTGTAGTCCTTGACAAAAATTCTTAGAAAGAAGTAAAGAAAACAAGATATTATAGTGAAAATGTTAAAGTAATGGTGGAATAACTACGGTAGAATGCGAAAGTATTAGTTAATGTTTGACTTATGTAAAGTCAAAATAGTAAACTTTCCAAATGACATGTAGACCTTGTGGAAAATCTTAGATGAGAAATAACTAAGAACGCAACGTTAAAGTGAAAAACATTAATATAATGATAGATTTGCAAAGGTAAAATGTCACTTGAGTGACATTTGTCATCGAAAAGAGTATAGATATGATAGAAATGAGCAAGAAGTGGAATGGGATAAGGATAATTAGAGGTATAATAGCATGGCTAGAGTTGCAAAACCATATAGGTTGATGCACCTAGTTAAGCATATGCTTGACAATGTTAAACCAGAAGGGGAAGTAAAGTACGACCAAGTTTGGTTAGTATTATAGAAAGAGATTTCGAGGACGAAATTTAAACAAGGGGATAGATTTTTAACACCCCGAAATCGATTTTTAAGTAATTTTTTATGATAATGCCATAGAATAAGTTTGACTATGACTTTTATAAGTTTGAAGACGTTACGTGATTGGTTAGTCAAACTTGGTAGTCAACTATAAGTATAAATATTATGTAAATGGGTTTAGAAAGATTAATGTGTCACATTTATGAAAAGGATGGACTTAAAGGACTAAAGTTGTCAAGTGGTAAATAAGTTATATAAGTTAATATGGCCAATATTGAAAGGAAGGGACTTAAGGGACCTAAATTGCCAAATGGCTAAGGTAGTACCTAGCAAATATCTAGAAATTCCCCCGTTTCTAAATAGTTCTAGTATTCTAGTGTGTGTGGGAAGTAATGAGCCACGCTAGAAGGAGGGAAAAACCATAGAGTCTTGATGATCAATTCATGATAGGATTTATGTTCCATGGCAAGAGATGAGTCACTAGCAATGATCCTACAATGTAAGTAATCCCTTAATTGAGTTAATTGAAGAATTATGGGTTAGGGTTCAATTACCTAAATTTGGGGGTTTTGGGTAATTGCTATTCTAAAATAAGTATTGAGATGTTTAATAATACGGGTTAAGGTTAATTGATGCCTAAGTGTAAATAAATTGGGGATTTCATCATATGATCAAGATATGATCATATGATGATTAAGGATGGAATTTGAATATGATTAGTGGGTTGTGTAAATCCTTGTTAAGTATATTGTATTTATGTGACAATAGGTATTTGTAATGATAATTGAGTAGGAATCAAGGATTGATGATGATGATTTTCTTGGTGTTCTTAGCTTGGATTCAAGGTAAGTAAATTGACTATGCAAGATGTTATATTGAATTTATCAAGTTTGTTTAATGTATTATGTGCTAAGGATATGGAAGCATTAAGACTAGTGTATTTGAGATTAAGAAGATAAAACTAGTTGAGCTTGGCATAGTTGGTATGTCATTGATGTTACATGGAGTTTAAGAATTGATGTGTAACTTAATGATAAGTGTTTATCAAAAGATGTGGTTAGCTTGTTGTAATTCTCGCAAGGTATGTTAAGCTTCGTGTGTGAATGATATGAATGATGAGTTAATGTTGTGAATGCGAATGTGTTAAATGAAATATGATAACTTGTATGTATTTACTTACTAAGCGAAGCTTACGTGTTTAAGTTGAAATGTTTTGTAGGTCCAATGTGAAGAAGGTAAGGCCTTGGAATAAGACCCTACTGGCTTAGAGATATAACGTAATTGTTGGATTTTTGCTGTGGAAAAGTGTTAGATGCCAGAGGCTCGAATCCAGGATTGAACCAAGTGTTCCTAATGGTTAGTTAATGTCATTGTGTATGTTAAAATATGAATGTGTATAATGGGTTGTTAAAGAGTCATTTGGTTTTGGTTGTGTGTTTAAAGTGTTTGCAAATTGGGTCAAACATGGTGTTTGGTAAACCCGTGATGAAAAAGTATGGTTTTTGCAGGTCATTTAGAGCGTAAATGTTGATGAAAATGATGTATTATAATGTATTAATAAGTTCTAGAAAGTTTCGTGTAATTTCGAGTCTGGGAAGTTAGTTTTCGGAAAAGTGTTATAAAATTAGTTGAGTTACCAGAATCATCTGGCCGGGCGGCTGGATGAGTCTGGCAGATTTTGTCAATTTTGTTTTCGTTATAAAAACTAAACCGTAAGGAGTTAGAAGGTGTGCCAACCGCTGTTTCAAAGATAATTGAGTCTAGTTTCATTTAGTAACACTTTCAAGAAGTCAATGGTATTTGATTTTGGCCAGTTTATAAAGAATGACACAAGGTGTAACCCTTGCTCTTTTTGTGCTTCGAATATTCTAATATTAGTCCTTCGACTACTTGACGTTTGTTAGTTTATTAAGAAATTGTACCGTGTTGACGGTGGTGAATTTATGAGATTCTAGATGTTTCATGGTTTATTGTGTATAATAATCCTTTTTAGAGGGTATTATTATGTTATGTAAGTTCCAGGTGGTTGACCCGTGAATTTTTTAGAAATGCCAAAAACGAGTACCAACTGACACGTTCCGATACTGTCCCAAAATGGGTTTTTGGGGATAAATCGTTGTAAATATGTCAAGTAAATACTTTAAGCTATTGGAAAAACGTTTTTAAGATGAATGAAAATGCTAAGTAACCTCGGGGAATATTTTCGATCAAGGTTTTATGAGTTTTAAGTAATCCCGACACAAAAAGAAGAACCCAAGCCCTCCTAGGTTCCTATAACCGGTCATGAGAGTCAAAGGGAAACAAAATGGCTATTTTCTAGCAAATGTGTCCATGCATAGTACCAAATATATTCTTACCACCACAACATTTCTCTTCATTCTTTCATTTTTTTTTAAAATAACACACACACACACACACACACACACACACTTGTGTGTTCGTCCGACCAAGCACACACACAAACACATATATTTTCTAACTTTGATCAAGAAAACATGAAGGTCCAAGAGTTATAGGGTGTTTCTAGTGTTCGGGTATTCATTTAAACAACGTTTGGGTTGTTCGGTTCGCGTCGAAATTTATTTTGAAGATCATCCTTGTAAGTTTTTCAAAATTTAAATTTAACTTGTCCTTTTGTATAGTTAATGGTGCATAGATTTTAGTTATACAAGTTGATCGTCGTAAAAATCAAAATTTGAAAACGAAACGAATGGAAAAAGGGTGTTGTTTGACGTCAAACTTAAGAAAGAAACAAGGGGTTTGTTAGTTTTGATATTGTGGTCGTAATGGTTGAAAACATATATTTGCTATGTGTCTTATTTTGTATATGGCTTATTTTGGCTTATTTATAGGATCGAATGGATTATTTTGAGCTTATTGGCTCTCGAAAAATTTGGGGTAACACAAGGAAAGTGTTTTTGGTTATTACTCTAGTATGTTGTATTTTTGTGGACTATTATTATAACTTATGGTGATAACCAAATACGATACGTAGCTTATTAGCTTATTTCTATGCTTTATAAATATATATTTTGAAGCTTATGGGCTCACGGCCTAATAAGCATCAATAAGCTGTGGCTTATTTGATGGCTTGTTGTGGTCCGGATTACTTATTTGCTTATTAATTTGAGCTTATGTATACTAATGGACTTTGGTTTTGGGCTTAGAACGTATATTGGATACATAAAAACCTTAATGGACCATTGTTGGGCCTTAAAGCCCAATAAGAGTTAGCTAGTCGTTTTGAGAGTTTTGACGAACTTTTGAGAAGTGAAAAATACTTGTGAAGTTATATTGAAAGTCGATTTGAAAATGTATTTTGGAAAACGCCGTGAAATGTGATTTTTGGAATTTGGTCGGAAGGTGTCGAAATATTGGGAGTTGTTTGAAAATAAGGTTTAAAAACTTTGGGAAACGTCATATATGCGTACGGGTCATGCCGAAATTTCGTAAAAAGTCTATACTTAGGATTTTTACTCAAAACGTGATTTTTTGATTTTTAATAAAATAATAATATATTATCATTTTAATAAGTCGACTAAAAGACGAAAAATATAATTTTTCTCGAAACTTTTCTAAAATGTTTAGTATAAATAAACGTTTCATTTCGTAAAGTATAAAGGGTATATTTATGGTAACTAAGTGTACCGAATGGATTTATCGAAATATACTTATAAGTATTTATTATCTTATATTTCTTAACTATTCTTCTTAAATAGTATAAGTATATTATACTAAGATATGAATTGAGATATAGTATCATTTGAAGATTAAGTCGTTAACCATCACACCACTAAAACTTTAGTATAACTGTACAACAAGCGTCTAATCTCTATGCATCCATCCGAAAACGGTTTTGGTAATAAATGACTTTAAAATAGGGACATTTAAATGGACTAGGTCATGTGTGGCGTCGTTGCATTTGCTTGTGAATGGCGGTTGCTATTGGAGACAGAAGTTGCTTGAGGTGAGTTCTCGTAGACCAGCTTTTTAAATCTTTTCCGTTGGAGGAAAATGATACTAAAATATGTTTTGAACTATTTTTCTGAACTGTGTGAAATGTGGTACTGTTTTTTGAACTGTGCGAAATGTGGTTTTGTTTTTGGGACAATGATATATGCCTATGACTGCTATGTGAATGACATGAGTTTTGGTAGAATATGTTGTGTGGAACTTTCTGTGTGGAACTTCTGTGTGGAACTTCTGTATGGGACTTGTGATCTTTCGCCCTATATATAGCTCCAGCTGGTAGGCTATAGATGCATGTGACCTCGAGGTTGCGACCCCAAGAGCATTGGTATATGCTGGTTTGATGACTAGCGGGGATGCTATGTCATGGTACACGATTAGCGGGATGCTAAGTCATGGGATTGAATACTTTTACATATATTCACTGTCATATTGCACAATTGTCCAACTATTTGAGATATTGGCACAAGGACTGGGTTTTCTCCAAACATACGAGCTCACCAACATTATTGTTGACGTTTTCGAGTATCATTTTCAGGTGAAGGAAATGATCAGTAGGATTGTGATGCGTGTTAGCAGACTTTAAGACATCCTGTATGGATTGTATTTCTGGAAGATTTGTTTGAGTTTTGTTCTGGATATGAGTACTTTGAGGATTTGGTTTGAGACTAGTATGGACTCCTAAGTAGGCTTGTGGTTGTAATAATTAGAGACTATGTGTTTTGTTCTTGTTGAGACTTCACTCAAATCTGTATTTGAGGTTATGATTGATTATTCTTCGTCGCATACCTGTGTTTCCGCCTATGTCGGGGTGTGACAAATTGGTTATCAGAGCCAAGGTTATAGAGAACTAGGTGGTTTGGCCTAGACTATAACCTAAGGACCTTCATATTGTTGCATTGTAGGATCTATGTGCGCTGTGTTCTGCTTATACTTGCTTATGTGGTTATAAGGTATAGCGTATTAGAAAAGTCAATCATTGAAATGTGTGAGCCTAATACTGGGTACAACTGGGAAAGGATGTGAGTATAATTTCGGTGGCCAACGTAGTTATAAACGTATCATGACTCAGGTGTATTTAGTAATATCGTTCACATAAATCGGTGTTGACACATTAGGACCGTATAATGCGTATTATAGTATACTAAGTTATACTATACGTATTAACCTTCCCGCCTACCTAACGTTGCCCATGTTCTCCCTCGTGTGGATAATGCCACCAAGGGTGATGACTCGAAGTACTGGCTGGCCTGCTGTCATACCACGAGGAGGGGGAATGGGTGGACGAGCTAGTAGAGGAGGTGGTAGAACTAGAGGTCGGTCTGGTGATCATGGTAATGGTAGGATTGATGGTCAAGGTGGCCAAGTATATGGTCAAGGTAGTGAGGTGAAGGATGGTGTTGACGAAGTCCCTGACTTCTCCACTATCAATGCATAGCAGTTGCAGAATTTACTTCCCACTATTATAGCCCAAGTAGGCAGCCAAGGTAGCGATCAAGGAAATGGTAGGAACCAAAATGGCGACATCGTCAATGACAACATCCGAGGTGATGTTAGGAATGTAATTGAGAATAACGACCGTAGGGGTTGCACCTATAAGGAGTTCTTAGCTTGTAACCCAAAAGAGTATGATGGTAAGGGAGGTGCTATAGTGTATACCCGTTGGATTAAGAAGATGGAGTCAGTTCAGGATATGAGTAGGTGTAGGGATAGTCAGAAGGTAAAGTACACTGCTGGATCATTTGTTGGTAAGGCTCTTACGTGGTGGAACTCTTAGATCCACACACGAGGTCGAGAAGCCGCTGCAGGTATGTCATGGGAAGACTTTAAGACTTTGACTAGATAGGAATTTTGTCCGAGTAATGAGATGCAAAAGTTTTCCAAACCGAGTTGTGGAACCATGCCATGGTCGGGGGTGACCATGCTGCATATACTGATAGATTCAATCAAAGGTGGCTAGGTTTCGCTTCCTGTGTACTTAGTTAACCTGTGAAGAAAGGATTGAAAGGTAAATTTATGGCCTTGCTCTACAAATCTGAGGGATGGTGGCTGTAACAGAGCCAATGACCATTCAAAAGGCTGTGCAGATTGCTATCACACTGACTGATGAGGCCATTAGGAATGGGTCACTGAAAAAGAATCTTAAGAAGAGAAGGAATAGTGGAGAGCCTAGTAAGGATAGGAATTCAAGGGATGATAACAAGATAACTAGGACTGGGAATGCTTTTACTACAAGTACAAACCTTGTTAGGAGAGAGAACATAGGTATGATACCCAAGTGTACCACCTGTAGCTTTTACCATCTACCTAAGACGCCCTGTCACACTTGACTCTCAGATCTACACATAAGGTCAAGAAGCCGTTGTAGGTATGTCATGTGAAGACTTTAAGACTTTAACTAGGGAAGAATTTTACCCGAGTAATGATATGCAAAAGTTAGAAACTGAGTTATAGAATCACGCCATGGTCGGGGCTGGCCATGCTACGCATACTGATAGGTTCCATGAGTTGGCTAGGTTAGTTCCTCACTTAGTAACCCTGGAAAACAAAAGGATTGAGGGGTACGTGTATGGCCTTGCTCCACAGATCTAAGGGATGGTGGCAGCAATGGAGCCAACAACGATTCAGAGTGTTGTACTGAAAGCTGGTTTGCTAACTAATGAAGCCATTAGGAATGGGTCAATCAAGAAGAACCCTGAGAAGAAAGGAAATAAGGAAGAACCTAGAAAGGATAGGAATGTGAGAGATGATAACAAGAGGTCCAGGACTGTGAGTGCATTTGCTATGACTTTATTCGACTCTAGAGCCGACATTAATTTGATACCATTTGGAAGCGGGAGCTTTGATATGATCATAGGAATGGATTGGTTTTCTAACCATAAGGCTAAGATAATTTGTCACGAGAAGGTAGTTAGAATACCACTACCGGATGACAAAGTACTTAGAGTTATAGGAAAAAGACCGGAAGAGAAAATGAGACATCTAAGGAGTGCTAAGACTAAAGAGCAAAAGCAAGAAGAGATTGTTGTGGTTAGAGACTATCCCGAAGTATTTTCGGATGACCTATCAGGATTACCACCTAATCGAGAAATCAAATTTCGTATTAAGTTAGTCCCTGGAGCAATACCGGTCGCGAAATCTCCCTATCGATTGGCGCCTTCTGAAATGGAGGAGTTGTCGGGTCAACTCAAGGAACTCTAGGACAAAGGTTTCATTCGACCAAGCTCGTCGCCTTGGGGAGCACCGGTATTGTTTGTGAAGAAGAAGGATGGTTCCTTTAGGATGTGTATTGATTATAGAGAGCTGAACAAGTTAACCATTAAGAAATGTTATCTACTCCCTAGGATAGATGATCTGTTCAATCAACGTCAAGGATCACAATACATCTCTAAGATAGACCTTAGGTTCGGATACCACCAGCTGAGAGTGCAAGAGGATGACATTTCAAAGACTGCGTTTAGAACTCGTTATGGACATTTCGAGTTCACTGTAATTCCATTTGGTTTGACTAACGCACTAGCGGTATTTATGGATCTAATGAATCGAGTGTGTAGGCCGTACATAGACATGTTTGTGATAATGTTCATTGATGATATTTTGGTTTATTCTAAGACCCGGGAAGAGCATGAAGTGCACCAAGGACTAGTCTTAGAATTGCTTAAGAAAGAGAAACTGTATGCTAAGTTTTCCAAGTGTG